>JAPQRP010039182.1:0-14430 GCA_037367295.1 Apogon hyalosoma | reverse complement strand
TATTTTATTTTTTTTTACATATTTTTTTATCTATATTATTCCATCCTCAGAAAATAGTTTACTTAGTCCATTTAGTCCAGTTCACTAAGTCCACCTTTGTACATGTATGTAGGTTGGGAATGTTTATGGAAATTGTAATGTATGCAAAAATTAATATCTTTTTCACAACTTCTAACCTGTATCCACTGGACCCCCTCTACTGCTCTATGGCCCTAACAGTAATGTTACTAGTAGTTGTGAGTTGTAGAGGACTGCGATGTTTATAACAATTTTAAGAGAGTCTGCTGCCTTAACTTACCTTCGAAACAGATATATGCTCTTCAGAGTTTCTTAACTCGCAAAGCTTTTTCTCCTCTCCACCGTGTGCATTAGCACTGTGCAAGTATAGCTTTCACTGTTGATTGGCTGTTACCCACACTGTGGCTCTGCATGTAACCAATCAGATGGTGCTGTGGGTGGGACAATGCTGGAGACAGAGTAGTGACTGCAGAGAGAGCAGCGCGGCACGGCTGCATCAGAGCCAAAATAACCCAGTTTTAAATTGATGTCTTATTGGCCGTTGGATTTAAAAAAAAAAAAAAAAAGGCAGATGCGATATGTCAAAATGCTGGCACCAATAGTCCAATAGTAGTCCCTAATCATTTCCCTAGCACCAATTCCTTCAGCTCTTTGTATTTCTGATCTAACAGGTGGCTTTTCAGACTCTTTTTAATATAATTTGTAGCATCTTAAAATATCAATGAGGATACTGATATTGAGTTATTTTGTAAAACTATATTTTATTATATTTCCTGGTAGTAATGCTGCAGTTTGTGATAACAGGTGAACTTCAGTCCATACTTGCTGACTTAAATGTGAACTATACAGTGTGTGTGACATTTAATATTGTTGCCATTGTGTGGTTTGAGTCAAGCAGAGACAAATCTGATCACAACCTAACCCTGAAACTTCCTAAAACTCTTTCATCTGGTTGCAAGACTTTTGTCTTGAGCAAAGTGTTTACTTTTACACTAACCCTTCGGAGTCCCAGGATGTGTCCTGGTGTCCAAATCACAATCTGATGATGTATCACAGGGTGCTTGCACTACCGAAGCCCTAAAAGGGCATTCCTTCAAACATTTTTTCTGTTGTTTTAATGAGATAACCAGATAATTTTAATGCGATAACAAGTAAACAATTATTGTTTTAATGAGATAAGGAGATAATTCCATCAAATAGTGAGTGCTTTTGTGCATGTGCATCACAATAGTGTCAGGTAAGTTGCAGCAGGAACAACAAGAGTAGGAGAAGACTGGTGCATATTCATGCAGATAAGCTGTTTTTGTGGCTTTAGGCTTTCAGGCAGTGTCAACTATAGCATATCATTTTGAGAATGAAAAACTTTGTTATAAATGGAAGGAATTTTTGAGGACAACCAAAACAGTGGTGCTGCTTTGTTGTGAACTGCTGACGGCATGTTGCTGGCTCCATGCAATAAAGCCTGAGGCCAAAGTATTTGTTTTCAAATCCACAAACTACAAGCCAAAGTACATATACATGATGTGAGATCCAATTTGCTACAGCTCACTGTATCATCAAAGCTTTGCGAGTTCTGCTTAATGAGGTAGGCAAACATATTTCCAACCCATATAATACATGCAATATAACTTTGCAAAGTTCATTCATTATTTCAATCAATCATTTGAAAATAGGAAGTTATGTATTTAGTGGTGACTGGTAGTAGCCACCTAGCAAGCATAGCACAATAGCCTATAGGTTCCAGTGAAATTTGAACCAAGTCAACCAACATCACCACAGCCACTAGATTATACGGGATCATGAAATATTCACACAGCTGGGAGCAAACCAGTGCTTAGAGTGAATAGGATAACTTTTAACACTGAATAAAATTAATGTTTGATGAGTATGGGTGGGGGTTAGCCTACTGATTATTCATCTCACCAAGAAGTAAATCACATAGTATTTACTTTCAAAATCATGTCAACAGAAATAGCCGCATTCTGCTACTATATGCTATGCTATGCTTGCTAGCTGGCTTCTACTAGTCACTACCACATACATAACATCCTAGTTTCTTATGATTGATTGAAATAACGAGCAAACTTTGCAAAATTATAGTGTATGTGTTATATGTACAATGAAAATAGCACTGCAAAAACATTACTTGGAGATATGTTTACCTACCTACCTTTGGTTGTCTTCAAACTCCCGATTAACCTTTAAAACAAAGTTTAGTTTTCAAAATGACATGCTATAGTTGATGCTGCCTGAAAGCCTAAAGCCACAAAAACAGCTTACCTGCATGAACATGCACCAGTGTTTCATTATAAATTGGTATGACTGTCCTGAGACTCAGCTCACCTTCTGATTTTTTTTGTTGAGTCCCACTGCTATACGATTGAGTTCCAAAATAAAACTTTAATTTCAAAAAAGTATGTTGTTTGTTTCATCATCTTCATTTTCCATATCAGATCATTCACACTGTCACACATACACCATTGTACACAAACAGAAATAATCATATTTTCCTGAACTGTTTAATGAAAAAAATGTAAATATTCTGAAAGAATGGCAATTTTAAAACATGTTAGGGTGATATGATACAGACTGGTCAGTGGTGGCACTCCTAGTGAGTGATAGACAAATCACTACAGTAGCATATGGTCAAGTTACTCTATAGGTTAGTCACTGGATTTCTTTTTAATTTCCTTCAGTTCATAAAACCTACTTTCCTCTTGTTTTTCCAAATATCAAGTGCCTTTGTAAAGTTGAAGTTCACTCATTTGGGCTCCATTTTTAACTCGCATGAGTTTGTCCTGAGTATCTATATTGAGACCATTTCTCTGCTGGGTGAGGATCTGAAGCAGCGGGGGCCGAGGACAGGTTAACATGAGCGCAAGATGTGTGATTGTCAAAACAGATGAGTTCATTGACAGTTGTACACTCTGAGCCAGGAAGATCCTTATCAAACAATAGTTTTAGTTCTAGTTCCTTTTTGGAGCCATCTTTTTACCGGTGTTCACTCCGACAGATTGACAAATTCACAACACAGTATTACAGCCTGTGCGTACTGAGTGCACACAGTGAAATTTGAGAGAGAGAGAGATATGGGACGGAGGTATGCATGGACCACTCTACTAACCGCATACTAAATGGCAGGCTCATAGGAAAATGCAAACAGACATTTTTATTGACCGCTTGTGGGGAAAAAACAATCGTAGATTTTTGTTCTATCTTTGCATTCCCTGGGACTCATTTGTTCATATTTTTTTGTGTCCATTTCTAATTTTATGCGTCTAGGACACAGGGGTTGATGAAACACTCTCCTACTCCTGTTGCAGCTTACCTGATGCAATTGTGATGCGCATGCACAATAGCACTCAGTGTTTGATGGATTTATCTCATCTCATTGAAACAATAATTGTTTTCTCGTTATCTCACTAAAATGATTTGGTTATCTCATTAAAAAAATAGTTGTTTCCTTGTTAACCAGATAATTTTAATGAGATATCTCATTAAAACAACTGAAAAAATGTTTGAAGGCATGTCCTTTTAGGGCTTCTGTATTGTGCGTGTCTTGAAAGTCCTAAAAAGTGCAGAATTTTGAAGTGCTGTTTTCCAGACCTTGAAAAGTCTGAAATTTTGTGACAGTCTTAAAGTATGGAAAAAAGTTTCTCTCATAGTCGAATTTTAGAGTATGCTCAAAAGCATATAATCTTGTAAAATAAAAAATACATGAGCAAAACGTATAAAAAAACTTAATATGATTTTGCTAACTGGTCGGTACTGGAATGATATCCAATCAAAGCTTGTGTCGTGCCATTCATCATGTGTCTGAATCCAGGAAGTAAACATTACACTTGTGGGAAGCTGTGGTGGAATTCAAATGATCTTCTAAGAGAGATTAAGTTTAGTACACATATATTTATTAAAGTAAGATAAACATTACAAAAGAGATCCCTTAGTTTCCCCTAGACAGAGGCTGAGTTTCCAGCTGCAAACACTCACTCAGGGTCACTCACATGCACACGCGTACACACACTCAGTCACACGCATACCAACAGGAAAAAGAGAGTCAGCAAGCCCCAAAGTGTCCCCCGCAAAAGGAAAAATCAAAAAGCCCAGAACCGGAAGCAACTGGAGTTTTAAAGGCCGGTACTAGTAGGAGGAGAAAAGGATATGATCTAAATATGATCTACAAGGACTTTCATCTCTTACCCATCCAAATCCAACAAAATATAGAAAGTAAACCACCACATGCTCCATGAGAAGACATGATGTTCATCCATCTATACATTCATACTTCTGTCTGTGCTGTAGTGAAACTTTTTTGTGTGATATCCATGCACTTTTGTGACTTTCATGTTTTGAAAACATCACTGTCAGTTTATCTTTGAGAGGGCCGTGGGGATGCTGGAGCTTATACCAGCTACCTATGGACGTGTCACCAGTTGATCGCAGGGCTGATGTATAGAGACAAACAACCAATCACTCTCACATTCACTCCCCAGGGAATCGAACCCAGGACCTTCTTGCAGTGTGGTGACAGTGCTAACCACTGCACCACTGTGTCACATTCATTCATACGATTATTAAAATGAACTTTTCTACTACACACAAGTACAGTCTCAACCAAAAAAGTAGGCATGCAAGTATAAAACTACATAAAGTTGAAGTCTTGGGGGGAAAAAATAGTTTTGAAAAAGTCTGGAATTTAATTTTGGATAAAGAGCAAGCCCCCGTATCAGCAGACAGCCTCACTGAGTCTTCCTTTCAACTTGTGTGGAAAGTGCAGATGTCAAAGTAACTAAGTGAAGTCGGTTGCATTGAAACGCTAAGTAAAACCATACTCATACAATAAAAACAATTCTTGACAATATTGTCATCATGTCTGATGCGCACTTGGCGCAGGAAGAGACTATAAAAATGGGCTTCTATAAGGGAAATACTTGCATTAAAAAAAAAAGCCACTGTTTGGTGGAAAACTGCACTACATCAACCAGTTGCATGTGGCATCTTGTGATACCTGATTGCTGTTAGAAATAGTTGTATATAGTTTTCTGTATTGTAAAAATGATTAATTGATCATGTTTGTAGTATCATAGTGTGACACCAGACTGTTGTGTAAATAGCTGTATATAGTTTTCTTAAAAACACTTTAGGCAGTAACTGCATTTCCCTGTAAGTACAGTCATGAAAAAAATTATTAGACCATCAAAAGTCATCAAAAACAATGGTTGTGCAATGAAGTAATAACTCCTGTGTGTATCATGTGACTAAAACAGACAGAAAACGTGGAATGCCTAAAATCATTGTTAATGGCAGTACAATGCCATAGCTATTGATGTAAGAACTTCAGTTATTTTGGTTATTATCAAGAAAACCATGGAAAATGGGTAGATATCAGCTCTGAAATTAAACTCTTATGACCTGTTTTTGTTATTATATTTGTCCAAACAAATCTACCTTTAGTTCTATGAAACAGGAAATAGAAGAAAACAAGAGTGGTCTAATTTTTTCTGCAACTATAGTTGTACATAACTTTACTTGCTAAATTTGTAATTATTTTTCTGACGTTTTCAACTTATGTTCTGGTGAAAAAAGTAAATCTAACTTTTTCCTATTTGGATTTCATGTTTTTTGTATCATTTTAGGTTCAATACAGCATGTCAAATGAAAAAAAAAATAACTGTAGAGACACACAGGTGAGGTTGTGCTGACAAAAGAATACCAAGCAAGGCAAGGTAATCAGTTTAACAAGAAATATAAAGGCAAAATCCAAAGTATTCAAAAACTGCAAAATTCACTCACTCATAATTGCATAATCACTAATTTCTCCAGGTGTCATCCATGAATGCTTCCAATATACCTTCGGCCTCTCTGCAGCCTGTGTCATGGTATTTCCCTACAAAGCACATGTAAAAGCTCTACCTATGCCTTTGAGATTTCAGGTAACAAACTCAGATGTTGTGATTGTGTGTTTCAGAAGACAGTACAGCAGTGCAGCAGGTGACAGACTCCATGCAGGAGCTTTTAGCGGAGACCAACAGTGAAGAAGCCCCCTCAGACTCTAACACAGAAACCCAGACCCCCACCACCATCACTGCTGCTGACATCTGAGGAAGACAGCACAAAGAAAAAGCTGAACACACATAACAGTACTGTTCATTACAGGCAAAGAGACTGCAAACCAGATGACTGGTCCGGGCAGGACACAAAAAAGCCCCTATTTATTGACCACCTGAGACTTCCACAGCACAGTTTTGTGAACAGTGGTCATCCATGTGTCATTTTTCTGTTAATTCCTATGATTTTTATTATCATGCTGTGCATTTGTGAAAATTCTATTTGCTGTCGTGTTCATGTTAGAGGTCTCTAGGAGAAATGTTGGAGATGTGAAGTGCTAGAAGTTTGCATCCACAATGGAAAATAACTCTGCCTTAAGAAACCATAGCATCCTGTGCAAGAAGAGGAAGTATCTGTGTAGCCAATCAGAGCCTTTGTTTGCAAGTGTGTGATTGTTGATAAGATATTCAGATGGTTTTTGCACCTCATTTTGGATTGTGAATGGACATTGTGGGGCTGCACAATTTTGACCAAAAAATTTTTATTTTTAAATGTGGACAACCAGTTTAATGTGTGTGTGGTGGGATGATGATGTTAACGCTCAGGATTTTACGAAATGTAATGAACAGAGAAATTTCAGTTGAAATGCAATATTAAGGATTCAGGAAACAGCACAGCATCATGTCCAGATAAACTACTTACAAGAGCTGTGGCTCAAATGCTTTTTTAAAAATTGTGTAGCCTGAATGGACAAAGAGTTAAACTACAGCTCCAATAGGACTTTGTCACCATTGCTTCCATTTTGTCAAATACTGAATAACTGAATTTAATCATTTTAAAATAAATACCAACTTCCTCAAAGAACATATCGTTTGGATTTTTAAAAATTTAACCTCAGCAGATGTCTGTCAGCGTACACTGAAATATCTTACAAAACATGACCTGTTCATATTGTACATTGCTGATTTTATGTTGTACAGTTGGGGTCTGCAGTTGCTAATCAACTTTACTAAATTAATGGATGAGAATAGATCCTACATTGCTTCCCCATAATCATAACATGCACTATAAAACTGACAGCAGCAAATGGAAGCAATGAATAGTACCATGATGTAAGAACTGCTATGTTGTATTTTGCTCCCCCTGCTGGCCACATCAAATACCACCACGTTTAGAGTCTCTGGTACAGCCTGTAGTGATAATTAACACCACTCCAATTGATCTCTTTTTCCCCTAGGCCCTCACTAAAGACAGTGACACCCCTCACTCACACCAACTTACCTCTGGGGAACAATCTCTACACTGGTCTTTATCCCATTCCTGCTATTTTTGGTTCACGTAGGGGGGTTTCACACTGCTAAAAGGCATTGTAGTATCGCTAATCTATGCTCGTTAACGCACAGTTCAGTCACTACTGCTTCCTTCTATGTAGGGCTATGGAACTGCTAATCTCTGGAGAACTCAGCAGATTTCATTGCTGCCTATGCCAACCACCTAGCACTGGACATCCTGGCTGTCACTGAGACCTGGATTAAACCTGGAAACAATGCTACCCCAGCCGCTTTTTCTACCAACCACACATTCTCCCACACCTCTCGTCCATCTGGGTGAGGAGGTGGGGTGGGTCTGTTAATTTAAAACAAATGGAAATACAATCAATTGCTACCTTCAGTCAAATACAACTCTTGTATACTCTACCATCCTAGTGACAGCACCGGTCAAACTTTACATAGTTGTCATTTATCATCCACCAGGGCAACTGGGTGATTTTCCTGATGAGCTAGACACTCTTCTCTCCATCCCAGAGCATGACTGCCCCATGCTAGTCCTTGGTGATATGAACAGTTACTTAGTCCCAGTTTTTCAATCCCAGTCACTTAATCCCAGTTTTTCACCAGCTGAAAAAATGGGATTGTTCCCAGCTTTTCAGATTTCATGTCACTAATACACTCCTTTGAGCGGGTTCGCAGTCCTCCAACCCACAAAGCTGGTCTCATTTGCACCCGAAACTGCATCACAGATGCCTCGCCGTCACACCTTTATACCTGTCTGACCACTATTTCATTCAGTTCAGTGTGTCTCCCAGAAAAAACATTCTGCCCCCTCCTCCATGGTCTCCTTCCACCGCAACCTGTCCCCCACTCACTTCTCCACCCTTGTAGCCTCCGCTCTCCCTCCCCCCAGCACATTCTCCTCCCTAGAGGTTAATGATGCCACTGAGTCTCTGTGCTCTACAATGAGCTCTTGTCTGGATAGCCTGTGTCCTCTATCCACCAGACCCGTTCGATCCTCCCAGTCCCACCCATGGCTCAATGATACCCTCTGGTCACTGCATACCAACCTTAGAGCTGCAGAGAGAAAATGGTGCAAAACAAAAAGTTCTTCTGACTTGATCACATTCCAGTCACTATAATCATCCTTCTCATCCAGTGTTACTGCTGCAAAGAATGCTTTCTACAATGACAAAATTCACTCTGCCACTGACACCCAGAAACTGTTCTCCGCCTCCACCATCCACTACCAACCTGACAGCAGACAATTTTGCCTAATTTTTCACAGTGGCAACTATCAGCAGTTGGTTTACTGAACTGCTCACAGACTGCATGCCTCCTCCATTAAAGGGCCTCACCAATCCTTCAACATGTAGCAGTCCTACTACATACACTCCTCCCTCTCCCCTGATTATGGGCACCACTAACTCAACAGGCAAAAGCCCAACTACGTCATTCCCTTCATTTACTCCTCTCACAGAGAATGAGGTGTCTAAACTCCTTTCTTCTAGCCATCCTACTACATGCCTGCTGGACTCTATTCCATCCAACCTCCTACAATCTGTAGCCCCTACTGTCACAGCACCAATCACACATGTGATTAATGCTTCATTGACATCAGGGACATTTCCTTTGGCATTCAAACAAGCGCAGGTAACACCACAAAAAAACCTTCCCTCACCCCCACTCAAGTGGAGAATTATCAGCTGGTCTCACTCCTCCCATTCTTTTCTAAGACCATTGAAAGGGCGGTTTTCAAACAAGTCACAGAATTCCTCTTCCGAAATACACCCCTTGACACCAACCAATCTGGCTTAAAAATCAGCCACTCCACTGAAACAGCTCTGTTGTCTGCCACAGAAGCCTTGAAAGAAACTAGAGCAGCAGCTAAGTCCTCTGTATTCATCTTACTTGACTTGTCAGCAACATTTGACAGTTGCTCATAGCATCCTACTGTCCATACTCTTAAACATGGGCATCACAGGCAATGCACTCCTGTTTTCAATCTTACATCACTGGTCAGTCATTCAAAGTGGCCTGGTTAGGGCACATATCTGCATGTATTCCTACCTGATGACTCCACAGTCTCAGCACGAACCTCAGATTGTCTCGCTGACATATCTGCATGGATATGAGCCCATCACCTCCAGCTAAACTTCTCCATAACTGAACTGCTGGTCTTCCCAGCTAAGTCAACCACACAGCATGACATCTCCATCAAAATTGACTCCATATCTCTTGCTCCTACTAAAGTAGCAAGAAACTTGGGAGTCATGATTGATGATCAGTTGACCTGCACAGATCACGTTGCCTCTGTCAGTCGATCATGTCGCTTTACTTTCTTCAGTATAAGAACAATCAGGCCATACCTGAATCAACAGGCCACCCGGCTCCTGGTATAGACCATGGTTATCTCCTGCCTCGACTACTGCAATGCCCTTCTAACAGGCCTCCCAGCCTGTGCTGTGAAACCACCACAGATGGTCCAGAATGCAGCAGCATGTCTGGTCTTTCAATCAGTCTAAAAGGGCGCATGTCACCCCTTTTCTCATTGAGTTACACTGGTTACCCATAGCTGCTCGCATCAAATTCAAATTATTAATGCTAACCTACAAAGTACTCAATGGGTCTGCTCCAACCTACTTAGATGTGCTTATGTTGCCCCATGACCACTCCGCACGTCGACAGAATGCTGTCTGGCAGTCCCAAAACTTTGCACTAGACAATCCAGGCTCTATCCATGGGTTGTTCCACATTGGTGAAACAACAACAAGCACTACAAGAATGGGGCGCCTATCTTCAAGAAGCTCTTCCCCACTTATGCTTCCCCACTGGCATCCTGTACACACACTGCCTTACCGGCAGGGCATCCCCAACTTCTATGTCGTGCTCAATCAGGTTGGTGCGAGTATCTGAAAAGATAGACAAGTGAGATGAGAACAACTCCACTAGATCCTGTTGCTGAGTCCCTGCCAGATAAAGTGACTGGGTAGGCGGTCCAAATATTCTGAGTTTTTAAGCTTCCCGGTCAAAATGGGATCAGAGGGAACATTAAAATCATCTGAAAACCCAGCCCCGACTGCAGTCACTGGCTTTGTCTCCGCCCCCTCCACCGTCAGCAGATCATTCTTCCTGGTTGAGGGAGCAAAATAAGGCTTTAACAAGTTTACATGACATCCCTGCACTTTTTTCTCCTATCAGGTGTAACAATCAGGTAGTCCCGGTCAGACATCCTGCTCTTCACAACATAAGGACCGCTAAATCTTGCCTGAAATGGTGAGCCAATCATCGGCAACAAAGCCAAAACCTGGTCCCCTGGCTCAAACATCCAGAACTCAGCTTTCTGGTCAAAAACCTCTTTCATTTTCCCCTGAGCCCCACCCAGGTTCTTAGGAGCAGCAGCACAGACCATGTAAAGTCGACAGCGAAAATCATTTACATGATACAAAACATTCTCAGGAGGCTCCCTAGGCTTCAAGTCAGCCCCAGCACTGCTAGTGGACCCCAGACAGCATGTCCAAACACTAACTCATTGGGACTGAACCCCGTACTAGACTGTGACACCTCCCGTATTGCTAGTAACAACCACAGCAAGCCTTCTTCCCACTTGTGGGAGAGCTCAGTGCAATAGGAACGCAACATAGACTTCAGTGTCTGATGAAAGCATTCCAAAGCCCCCTGAGATTCAGGGTGGTAGGCACTGGAGACACGATGCTCAACCTTCAACTGCTTTAACACCTGAGCAAAAGTGTGGGACATGAAGTTACTGTCCTGGTCAGTTTGAACAGTCTTTGGAACACCAAAAGTTGAGATAAAAGAAGTCAATGCCTTCAGCATAGGTTTGGTTTTAATAGAGCGCAAAGGAAAAGCTGCAGGATAACGTGTACCCTTACACGACTGTCAATAGGTACTGATTACCAGCCTTATTCCGTGGAAGCGGTCCCACACAGTCAAGCAGCAGATATTCAAATGGCTCCTCCACAACAGGAATGGGATAGAGTGGAGCTGGCTTGATTTTCTGATTGGGCTTCCCTGGCAACTGACATGTCTTACAAGTTTTACAGTATGCAGCAACATCCTTCTTGAGATGAGGCCAGAAGAAGTGGTGAAGCCCTTTATCATAGGTCGTCTTCACCCCAAGATGGCCTCCCACACCATCATGAGAAGTGCTTAACATCAGATCTCTGAACCATAAAGGAACCACAACCTGAACCACGCTGTCAACCTGCACTCCCATTACAACTCTAACCCACTTCCTCAACAGCAGACCTTCACTGAGAATATAACCCCTTGAGGCATTTCTGAGTTTACTCTCTGAACCAACAAGCTCAAACAAAGGCTTCAAAGTGGTATCCATGGCCTGTTCTTTAACCCATTCTTCTTTGGAAACTTCAGGCAAAAGGACTGAAAAGTTACACAAATCCTTTACCTCTGTAAGACCTGCCTGAGAACACTGGCTCTGCTTTAACAAAGCATTACTCTGGGCCCTAGTCACAGCACAGGAAGAGGAGACTGTAGACTGCTCTTTAGCACCCCCTGCAGGATCTCTAGCCCCTTGCAAGATTGAACCCTCATATTTCAAAGGTGGACCATTTTTTTTCCAAATTCTAGCCCCTGCCAAATCATTCCCCAAGATGATGTGCACCCCCTGAATTGGCAACTGAGGATGGATGGCCATGTCAACTTCACCACACACCAATTCAGAGTCAAGATGAACATGATGCACAGGAACCCACAGTGGAACCATCCCCACACAGGAGCTTTAGCCTCAGTAGTTGTATTTGCCAAAAATGGCAGAATACCACTCAGGATAAGACTCTGAGTGGCACCTGAGTCCCTCAGAACCTTTCCTTGTCCCATCAGAGACACAAAACCATCAGAGACAAAAGGAGTATACAAGTCATCTATAAGCTTACATGGGAAAGACTGGTCGAGGAACAGCCCTGGCAGTGTGAAGTGTAGATGAAATCAGGCCAGCTGGCTTCACATATACACTGGAAACCGCAGATTTTTGGCCAACTGCACTCAGAGGGCACTCCCCTTTCCAATGTCCCTTGTTCCTACAAACGTGGCAGGTTTTGACTGGATCGAACTTACCATCTGTACCAGGAACTTGTCTGACTCCCCTGTGAGAAACTGCATGACCTTCTGAAGGCTTACTAGGTCTAGGCCTCAAAGTCCCCCTCCACTGTACCTCTCGATGACCCTGAACAACTGTGGAATTACTGCCATGTATTAAAACATACTCATCTGCCAAAATTGCAGCTTCTGCAGCTGTTGTAACCTTCTTTTCAGTGATATAAGTAGCAATAAGGGCAGGCACTGAAACCTTAAACTGCTCTTAACACAATTGGATCACGAAGGCCTTCATATGAATTTACCCCTGAGGCTGAACACCAACGACTGAAATGTCTTGAACAAATTCAACATAACTCTGCTGATCCCTTCTCTTCCAGTTCCTAAACCGTTGCCTGTAGGCCTCAGGCACCAGTTCATAAGCCTTAAGGACTGCAGCTTTAACCTTAGCAAAATTGGCCCCATCAACAGGACTAAGGGCAGAAAAAGCTCTCTGGGCCTTCCCCATCGAGATACACTGCAACATCAAAGTCTGATGGGCATCGGACCACCCCCTACTGCTTGCTACCCACTCAAACAGTGCAAAAAATGTGTCGGGGTCCCTCTCATCAAAACTTGGCACTAAACATAAACTCTAAACCACATCAAACCCATGACGCCCCCATGCTGCCTCACCTCTACCTGCGCTCTGCAGCTCCAACCTCAGCCTTTCCAACATAAGTCGTTCCTTCTCCAAGGAAAGTTCAGCTTTAAGCTTCTCCTGCTGTAGCTCAAACTGGACCCACTCCCTCTCCAATTTAGCCTTTTCCCTCTCCATCTGAAGACACTGCTCAAAAGACCAAGTTCCATCATCAACACCTGGACCTTCCTCAGCAACTGGAGCTTGAACCACCACCTCCAAAAGCTGGGCAGAGACTGCAAGCCCCTCAACAATACCCCAAAGCTCAGCCTTTTTGGGTACCTTCTCTGCTTTAGCCCACCCCAAATGCACTGCCAAATCAACCAAATCACCCACTGCAAATTGAGCTAAAGTGTCACGAGACAGCTGCTGGAGGAACTCCGAAACCAAAGGATTACTGTGTTCAGTATCCATGCTAACTTAACCAAATTCAGCCACAGACAGAGACTTAACCAAAGAAAAAGAAAGGAGAAAAAAAAAACCTCAGTAACACAGCATAAAACTGCAGGGAGACTGAGTGACCAAGGAGCGCCCCCTCCTAGCTGCCTAACCTCAACTTACTAACTGCACCCTAGTCTTCATGTGCGCACTGGCGGTGGGTAATTATGCACCTGCAAACCATCTGTACTGGGGAGACAGTTTGCCTCAGCCAATACTTTGGGGTGCTCCCGAGACAACTGCTCCTAACCGTATGGGCAGCACACAAAAATAACAAACAACCCTTAAAAAACATAAAAGAAAGCAACCCCTCCTTGTGAGAGAACTGCCACTAAAGCCTATCTGGGGGTAACACATGCTCCAGCCAAAGCTTTCAAGCCACAACCTCCCTACAGCTCTACAATGTGCCACCTACAATTTCTCTTCCCCCTCAAGCACAAGCCCCAAGACAGAAGTAAATCTTGCCTCCCCATCTCAGTAACATTACCCTCAAAGTCCCTGTGAACCTTCCCATTGTTACTGTTAACACATGGTAAATGGACTGAACTTATATACCGCATATTCATGCACCTTCGCGATGCCCAAAGCGCTTTACAATTTCCTCGCATTCACTCATTCATACACACATATACACACTCATACAGTAGGCGGCCAGACCCTACTGGGAGCAATATAGGGTTCAATCATGTCACTTCAACATGTGGACAGTCGGAGCCAGGATTCGAACCGTCGATCCTTTGGTCATTGGATGACCCACTCTACCAACTGAGCCACAGCTGCCCCAGACATGACAACAGGTTCAAAAGGACGAGCCCCCAATGTTATGCCCAGGTGTCAGCAGCCATGCAGGAGGGAGAGAGCCATCTTTGTTTCCAGGACTATTATATAGGGTCTGGTCAG
>JAPQRP010039154.1:0-14431 GCA_037367295.1 Apogon hyalosoma | reverse complement strand
ATCCCAGCTCCATAAAGTAAAAGTCCTGCCATGTATTGGTTCTACCTGTTCACTTAACACAGGTGATTCCACTAATTATCACATCTACCTGGATGAGGAGTTGTGCTCATCAAAATGGGCTGGTTCAGTGAAATACATGACAGGACTTTTACTTTATGGAGCTAGGATTACCCACCACTGATCATTACAGTGTTTTGCTTGACAGATGGTCAACTGTTCCACATGCACACACTACTAGTAGGCCTACTGTGAAGAAAGATTAAAATGTATATTGTGTTGTGAAATATGACCGTAATGCATAGTATGTTCTGCTGGGGTAAGCATAATCGCTGTGGACCCTACAGATATGAACTGATAAAACCAAACTTCACATACTGTCAACGTTCGCCTCCCAGCTTCTATGCCTCTATTATACAGCCGACCTTACACACATTTTCACAACTTCTAACCTGTATCCACTGGGCCCCCTCCACTGCTCTATGGGTCCCCCACAAATACTGAGCCCCATGAATTTGTCATGTTTATCCCCCCTTATCGGCGCCCCAGATGTTCTGTAAACAAACCAAGCAGTCCTGCTGAGCATATGTCTGAATATGACGATTCTGCCACATACCGCTCTGGAAAAAAAATTCAGAGACCACTGCAGTTTCCGTTGAAATCAGCATGTGTGCATGTATGACAGCCGTTCCATTCCTGTGTCTGCTGAATTCCAACACAAGTACACCTTATTCTACTGAATAAACACCTGATCCATGTCTTATTTAAGAAGGAGAAGCATAAACACCACTACTGTGGCCACCACTATCTTCTTACAATAGGCAAAAACAGTGCTATTAGCACCACAAAAGTAATTGGAACCCAAAAACAACTACTGAAAACTACTGGACTTCTGCTCTGACAATGTTCCCAAACTCTGAGGACTAGTTCTTCTATCAGGTCAATGCTCCTGGCCTCAGTTAGGTCCATAAAGGTGTGGATGATGGACCACCAGATGTAGACCCTGTCATGTCCAGCCCAATCTCCAGACCTGAACCTACTTTGAAAACTTCTGCAGGAACATGGATGGTCCAAGCCACGGAACATTATTGAGCTTCTTGAATTTCTTTGCCAGGAGCTGCATAAAGTCATCCAACAGTAACGGAGGAGAACCAAAACACATGAAAGTCATTGAAAATCAGGGTTGTTCCACCAAATATTGATGTGTGAACTTTTCCCAAGTTACAACATTAGTTTTGTGTTGTTTAGAAATGAATATGAACTGGTTTTCTTTGCATTGTTTGAGATCTGCAGCTTTTTGTTATTTGGACCATGTGTCGTGTTCTGCAAATACATGCTCTAAATAAGAATGTTTTTATTTGGAATTTGGGAGAAATGTTATCAGTAGTTTAGAGAATAAAACTAAAAAGTTAATTTTACCAAAACACATATCTATAAATAGTATATAAAAAAAAAAGGAACGTGATCATTTTGCAGTGGTCTCTTTTTTTTTTTTTTCCAGAGCTATATGTATGTATGTATGTGTAGCCCCCCTCCATTTTTCTGGATCCACCACTGAGCTCTGCATTGAATATTAAACATGTGTTTATGGTCGTGCTGGGTGGTAACTAGTGATCATACAGGCCAGTGGTGGGTTAATGGAAATGCTTGTTCTGAGTATGTGTTAGCTGTAAATATCCCTCTGATAACATTAATGTGAAACAGCATTACTGAACAATCAAACACAGTCTGACAGTGGCAAATGAGAGTTAATAAAGACTCATGTTGCACATATAATGTAGATCAGGAGCTGAATTCATAATGTCTGATTTTAGCCCCCTAACTGCAGTACGTGCACTGTAACAGTCTAAAAGTCTGTGTCATTTATGAGACGGGTTAAAGAGCCTCCCGTTTTATTTCTAGAGTGTCTCATGAGATTTGTGGGCATGAACTGCCATTCAAGATAATGAAGGTGTTTAAGGCTAATAATACATCCTGTTTTCAGCTCTGCCTGTGAGTGCACAAAGACTTGACTGATGTCTGTATCAAGCAGAAATCCGATTTAGTGCTTTTATGAAACTGGTCCCTAAAAGCAGGACAGAGGGGCTAAAAATTCAAACCAGATGTAGACTAATGTTAGGAAGCAAATTTGGAAGCACTTTGGGTGTATTTTAAAAAGAAATATTTACTGATCAAAGAAACTATTTTTCAGATATAACACGTTTTTTGACGTGCGCATACAGAAATCCGCATGTAACACGGTAAAAAGGACACGACAATTACGCGCTACTATTTTTTTCGAATATCTTTTTATTCTCTCACAGGTACATTTTGGGAATCAAACTAATTATGCAAGGCAGAGTGTTTCACAAAAATGACCACTGTTGCAAAATCATTCGCTATTTATTTTTGTTTAAATGGGCAGGTTCTGCATGTAACGCGGGTGGACACGATGGGTTACACACAAAACCTGGAATGAGACTGCCGATTAATGAAAAACCTGCATGTCTGGATTAGAAAAACTACTAAGATCATCAAATTTAACACAGTGTCTTTATTTATAGCACTATAGCACTAAGACCATTTACAGCCATGTTTTCCATGACACCTAAGTTGCTTTTCATGTCCTACTTTTGGCCCCAGAATTTTAATAAAAATTCATTAATTTTGGGATGGCTCAGAGCAAGAATATCATTTTTTTTGCATTGATCTCAGGTCATCATTAGGTACATCCTGGGGGGAAATATGCCACATTTCTCTTTTTATTATTGGGTCTAAAAAAGCTGGCAAAGTACCAGATACCAAAATGAACCCAGTTTCATGGAAAGATCTAATTATAAAACTTGTATTACCAAGATTTTTTTCACATTTGTGACAGGAGCAAAAAATAAGATTTTACATCACTTACTTTTGGCTAAACCCTGGACATGTCGCCACTTCATCATAGTACTGATATTTACAGCAATTACAAGGAAAAATAAATGTTGGACACCCTTAACCCTTTATCGAGCAAGTGACTATTTTTGGTAATTTCATCAAACATTAAATATGGGGCCAATCCCGTGCCTTTTGTTTTTGTTCTTTTTTTTTTTTTTTAACTAAAGCCTGTTTTCCTGTTTTCCTTCAGACAGCTCAGCATTTCTGGTATTCTGCCAATTTGCCTGTATGCCATTATTTCCTTCAATAAATCCTCCAAACACATCACTGTCTCAATGACGATGCTTACACACACACAGTATTCAGTCTAATGAACTGAATAGTACAATAATAATCCTGCTGTCGTGCAATCATGAGTACTATGCTGTTCATCACCACAAAATATAGAAAATGACTTTGTGTTCCTCTGTCAGAATCAGATTTGTTTAGTTTTGTTCAACCGCTGTAGAAATTGTTCATCCATACAAACACAATCCTTTGTCAACTCTAAGTAGGTATGTTTGTAAGCGACATGAAATGACGGCTTTTTCTTTTGGCCCAGGCCTGATACAGACAAATTCTACATTCTGCATATGAAATCATTTGGAATATCCATAGAGAATATGTTGTTTAGACTCAAAATGAAATTCAGAAAATTGTGAAAAATATTCCGAAAACTGAGGAGTATCATTGTGCATGTTAATGGGCAGATAGTGCCTGTAGCATCCTCGGCTGAATGATGGCGAATGATCTCCAACTGATGGTTCGACAAAGTCTTTATTTCTAACACTGTAGCTCTTAAACTTTGCTCTGAACATACCGTAAGACCTAGGAAGAAAATAAAAAAAAAAAAACAAAGATATTACTTTAACATTCTATTTCTTTGAGACTTAAAATATTCCAGTAACATTTAATCACAACGGAATACATTTTATAGTAAATCAAAGCTTCAATCTGAACATGAATTAACTTTACTATACACATAAAGTTCCGAAATGACCCTTTTTAACCAATTTTTAACAATTAGTGACAATCTCCGATAGAGTACTATAATGTAATACAACATAAATCACACAAAAAATGTAGCATATTACACATAAAGTACAATTTCAAAAGCTTTCTGTCGTTATTGCAAAACAAATCCTACAACTTAAACATGAGTGTCCTCTTATTAGCAAAATAATTTATTTTAGCCAAAGAATAGCAATGACAACAGAATTTCGACGCACCGCGGCTAATATGACAATTTAGCTGACTTAAACATACGGGCCTACGCAACACAAACTCTGTGAAAACTTCTAAGAAAAACGCGTTATAATGTGACTCAATGTTACACATATGACGTAAACACTGACAAATCTTGTGGCCTTTTCAACCAGGTGCTAAGTAAATAAGGCATGACTTTTCCTTTGTCTCGAAGAAACACTTGTCCACATTTACCATTATAAACGTCTTTTAACTTCCTACCGCATTTCAAAAATAAAGGCATCTTTAAAATAAAAGCATATATAATTTAACCAAATGAGACAAAATCAACATAGATCACAAGAAAACCTTAAACCGAACAAACATATTTTAGGTCCTTTACAGTGCCTGCATTTCAGTTTTGCTTTTGTTTTTTTCCTGCTTTTCTAAATTTTGATGGTGATATATTTATTACTGTTTAGGCTCAAAAATAAGTGGTTGGTTATGGTCTGGAAAAGATTGCGATAGGGGTTAAAATGAGTGTTACAAAAGAGATGAAACGAGCACAGATATGTTTTAAATTAAATAAAAAACATGGAAATTGGTCTGATTTAGACAACTAGATGTTACACATGTAATTATAAATAGAAATTTTGACTTGTTATGGCAGAAAATTCACTGCATTGCACGTTGGGTATCTAACATGGCTTCCTGAGACATGTAAATAAAGCCGATCTATCTGTATTACTACTTGGATCGTGTGTTTTTCCTTCTAGACAAGACAATTTCTGCTGTGCCAAAGGTCTTTAAGTATGCTACTCAAACAACATAGGAATATGCTTTGAACAGAACAGGCTTAATGAGTTTATCAGCATCGTAGTTTTGAGAGATCACTGTTAATAAACATCAGGTCTAAAGGGAGCCAATAGAGCTGATAAAACCACAGGCTGTTTATTCTGAAACAGCTCAGTTCCCTTAAAATGACCGTGGAGACAATTTCCTCTAATTTTACTGGAAAAACTCCTTCTAAAGGTAGTGCCTGCGAGCTTTAGTCAATATTTACTCCTAAAAATCACATCACGAACCCCTGTGTGCAGAGGGTAGTCTTAAGTTAAACTTCCATTTTCCGGTGCTTTTGTGAGTGTCCGAATAGCTTCTCTCCTCTGCTCAGGATGCAGATCCATCCAGACCCACTGACCTCTGACCCCGGGTGATCTTTCCTCTTCCTCCTGCCAGAATATCTCCACTCTGAGTACGTTAGTGGCATACTGATGACCTGTGTCCTGCTGTGTCCATGCTCCACTGTCTTCAACAGAAAAATACCACAGAGTTCATTTGAAAATAGCAGTCTTATTCATAAATTGATGTTTAACAACTAAGTAAAAACTGAATTCTTTTTAATCACAATTGTTTATTTATATTTAGCTGCAAAAGCCTTAGATACATATTACCCACTAGACATATGTTGAGCTCTAATTAACGTGGACACGACAGCTGTTGGATTATCAGCATCTGCTCCTTTACAGAAATTAAACAATACATGCCCCTCGCATGGATTTTAGCTTATTTTGGCATCGATCCAGCTGATGTCATCATGTCTAAGCATGTGGTGATGTCGGCATATCAACTGCCTCCATATATGTGCCAAGTTTGAAGTAAATTGAAACAAAATTGATATTTTATAGACATGTGAAATTTTGTCCATTTTAAGTAAATGGGAGAGAAAAAAGATTTAAGAAATTCATAAAAATGTTTAACTTTGACCTACTGTTCCCAAAATGTAATGACATCTTTTCTGGGTCACTGGCAATCTATAAACCTAATTTGGTATGAATTCAACCAACAGTTTTGCTGCTACAGACATTTGAAATTTTGCCCATTTTAAGTAAATGGGGGGAAAAAAATTTAAATTCATAAAAAAATTTAACTTTGACCTACTTTTCCCAAAATGTAACGACATCTATTCTGGGTCACTGGCAATCTATAAACCCAATTTGGTATGAATTCAACCGATAGTTTTGCTGCTAGAATGTTAAGAAACAAACCGAGCCAAAAAAACAGTACCCCTTGTATAAATACATAGAAACAGATCTGCACATCATAATGTCCACTGATTGACATCTCCAATAATGGCAAATGAAGAGGTGTTAAGACAAGAGTAATTAAGCATAATGAGAAAATCCTTTCTTAGTCCCACAGCAGGAGAAAAAAATAGTGTTTTAGCAGCAAAGAAAATGTAACAATAAATAGTAAAACAGAAAAATAGAAATAGGACAATAAAGCGTAAACACATTATTTCACACCTTTGTAGCACCATCCTTGAAACACAGGCTGTGCTTATTGATGATAGTTAAACTCTTTGCCCACACTTTGATGCCTATGGTGCAGTTGCCAGCAGGTTTATTGACAAAAGATAAGTTGTGAAACTGAAAAGAAAGCACGTTACCTAAATGTGTGCACAAACATCGATCCAATTTCAGAATTGCTGAGCTGCCTACCCATGGATGAAGGTCGGGTAGATGCTGAACATGTCACCAGTTTACCACAGGGTTGACATATACAGACAAAAGCTGATCAAAAGGTGAACAGCTATTTTTGTTGATATATTTTTGTTTCATTGACATTACTTAGTAGAAATCTGTTTTCACTTCAGCATTAAAGGGTTTTTTCCAATAAATTTTTGTGTGAAAAAGGCCAAATTTTATGGACCATGACTGATTTATGAAAGCAATAAAAGAGTAAAACATCCAAGGGGGTAAATACTTATGATAGGCACAGTAGATAATAATAATAATAATAATAATAATAATAATGGATTAGATTTATATAGGGCTTTTCTGTGAATGCACACTTAAAGCATGTACAGTGGATCCATTATTCATTCACTCTCACATTCTCACTCTGGTGGTGGTACACTACATATGTTGCCACAGCTGCCCTGGAGCAGACTGACGGAAGCGCGGCTGCCAGTTCGCGCCAAACGGCCCCTCCGACCACCACTGAACATTCATACGCATCCATACACCAGTGTGAGTGACAGCACTGGAGGCAAGTAGGGTAAGGAAGACACTTCACTCTCCTTGCCTCAAGGACTCAACAGCACATGACTAGGACAGAGCGGAATTCGAACCATCAACCTTTCGGTTATTGGACGACCCGCTCTACCTCCGAACCCCAGAGGAGGCTGTGCATATTCACAGAACATGTACCTTCATTAACAGCATATCAAGATCTAACAGTCATTCATTTTGTGTATTCTACAACAATTATGCAAAGCAGTCTGATCAATAGTGCTTTTTATATGTAAATGTCTAAAATTCCAAGATAATATTTATACCAACTTCAGCCCTGTCGCATCTGACTGAAGATTATATATTATCTAGACGTAACACAGATTTTTAGTCTTATTTCCTTGTTGATGTGTTTATAGATTAATTCAAAACCATTCGAGCCTCACTCAAAAGATGTGGAGATGTAGAGAGAAGAACTGTGAGTCAGAGGTGAGTTTGTGTTGCGTAAATAAGAGCTCTCAGCAGACGGTATTAACATCAGCCAAACTGCATGGGTGCCTGTTTATTTATGTACTGTTACTTTTGATTGCATTACACTGCTCACACTGACTGTGTATGTGTATGATGATGATGTCTGAAATGTCAATGTCTGTGCTTGATTTTTTCTTTTTTTTTTGTATACTGTTGTCTGTCTGCCATGGCTCAGGAGGTAAAGCGGGTCATCCAATAACCGAAGGGTTGGCAGTTCAAATCCTGCCCTGTCCTAGTCATGTGCTGTTGTGTCCTTGGGCAAAGAGGACACTTCACCCTCATTGCCTCCAGTGCTGCTACTCACACTGGTGTATGGATGCACATGAATGTTCAGTGGTGGTTGGAGGGGCCGTAGGTGTGAATTGGCAGCCACGCTTCTGTCAGTCTGCCCCAGGGCAGCTGTGGATACATATGTAGTTTACCACCACCAGAGTGAGAATGTGTGAGTGAATGAATAATGGATCCACTGTACGTGCTTTGAGTATTCGTCAATAGAAAAGCGCTATATAAATCTAATTCTATCTATCTATCTATGGCACAATTTTTGTTGGTCTTTTCTAAATTAGATATTTTTCGCGCTGAGGCTTATGCACTAGCGTTGTTCGAGACCACAGATTTCCGATCTGATACCGAGTAAAATTCAGAATGCTTTCAGCAATACTGATCTGACACCAATACTTTGTACAAATACACTTAATGTTTGGAAAATCTAAAAAATAAATTAGTGTAATTCAAATCACAACTTTGTAAAGAATATAAGACATGAGAGTAATTATTGTTTAATTATAAAGAACTATTATAACAAGTGGTGCCAGGCACAAGCCCCGCCCCTCGCATGTATTATAACTTATTTTGGCATCGATCCAGCATGTGGTGATGTCATATGTGCCAAGTTTGAAGTACATTTAAACAAAATGGATGTTTTACAGACATGTGAAATTTCTCCCATTATAAGGAAATCAGAAAAAAAAAAATTTTAAAACTCATTAAAAATTTGAACTTTGATCTGCTTTTCCCAAAATGAAGTGACATCTATTCTGGGTCACTGGAAATCTAGAAACCCAATTTGGGATGAGTTCAACCAATAGTTTTGCTGCGAGAGTGTTAACAAACAAACAAACTGAACCAAAAACAATACCCCTTGCCTCCCCTTCGGGAGGGCGGGTAAAAATGAAAACTTGTGCAATAATCATCTTCTTGGCTGTTTGTGGAGCTAAAATAGCTTTGCACATGATTTTTTTTTTCCGTTCTGCCATTTTTTTCTGCAAACTGAGTGAGTCAGAGTTGACTGACTGAGAAACGTGATGCAGTACACACTCACCCGCGCAGAAGAAGTAGTAGTTCCCACCAATTGCATATCATTTGGACAAAATCCGAATAGTTTAGCTACTGTCCACTGTGCTCCTGATATACATTACCTCAAATGACCAAAATATGAAAACTATCGATATTTTTGATTTGTGAATCGATTCTAGAGTGTAAATGTCTGGTATGGGAGATACTGATATATCAGTATCGATCCGCACGTCACTATTACGCATAGAGAAGGGCCGACTTAATGCTGAGTGTATAAATATTCCCTAATTTATATCCATGCAAACAACAAAGACACAAGTATCGGTGCTATCTGCTTGGCGGTGCAGTGTCCAGTGAATTCCACCTGTTAAATTACACATAACGTCTCAGACTCATTTGCACTGTTTTGCGCTTGCAAAAGCTCCACAGTCCCTTTATGTTTTCTGTCATGGTGAGTGTGAATGATGGGACTCATGAGCACTGTGCTGAAGGGAGGACCGGATTTATTAAACAAGCAACGGAGAAAGACAAACATAAAACCTAGGGATGGTGGCAGTCAGAGTCTGTAGAATTGAAGAAGGGTGAAGAGTCTGGGTTATGGTGAGGTGCAGTTGACGGTAATCCAGCACTGCACGGCTGTGGAAATGAGCTTTTTATACAGCCCTAATGAGGCACTGCAGCCGTGCAGCACAGAACAGGTGAATGAGATTGGAGGGGGAGGGGACGGCGACCATGCCAAAGCAAACCATGACATTGTCCTCTATTTTGCTGGGATCAGTCCGTATAAAACCAGAGATTTGAGTGTATTTTAACCCATAAAGACCTAGAGCTACTTTTGTGGCAGTTCCGAAATATTTGTTTCTCTATATTTAACTTGTCTTTAGTGATTTATCACCATTTATTAGGACGTTATCTTCTGTATTTTGTGTTTATTCAGTGAACATCAGGTATTTCGCTGTATTTAATTTACTGATCAGGCAGATGTTTATGAAAGCACAAATTAAAGTTGAGGGTTATTATATCAGAAACCGAAACTAAACAAAACGCTAAATATATCATTAACTGAACGTAAATCCAGTGTCTCCATCCGCTGTCACTGATCCAACTCCATGGGTTTTACTGGCAAATCAACGTTGTAAAAGATGATGGTGTTTCCACGGTAACTACGGAGCCTCTGAACATCCAAATGAAAAGATGACAAACTGCATTCAGCGTGTATTGATAGGATTAGTGGATCAAGAGTTATTAAACATTTTAGATCAGTAGATGTGTTTGGTCGACGGTGGCTGTTTGGGTTTTTGTGCGTTAAAGGCATTTGCATTCAACATCTGAAACCTTCTCCTCCTCTAAATTCCCAGCACTCCATTTCTGTGCCAGCGCCGCAAAACACACATTTGCATCCGTTTCAATAGCAGCTAGCTATACGTGGAGTTACTTCAAAGGAAGACCTATTGGTTTCTTATGCACGACTCCTTTTATGCTCAGACAAATGCAAAAGTTGATAGCCGTGAATGCCTCTTGGGGAACGCTGTGGAAAAGTGTTTGCTCTTGTCTCCAACTGAGCAACAGCTCCATCTCACCCGTCTCTATAGCCCAGGAAGCCTTTTACCTTGCAGCGTAGTCATTCACGCTCCTTTACACACGATGAAATGACGCATCAGTGCTCCCTAAACGCTGACCTCTTCACCTTTAAGAAGTCAGCTCACGAGTCCTTCACACTGCAACACAATGCAGCCAAAATTCTTTCAGATATATGAACACCTTTCAGAATACAAAAGAGTTCGTAATATTAAAAAAAAAAAAAACACTTTTTAAAATTCTGCTGCTCCAATATTTAGTCTGACTGTTTCTGCCTTTTTTCCTGGATGTTTCTATGACGACAGATGTCAATGCATTATACAAACAGCATCTCAATAAAGAGCCATTAAGATAAACCAGGGGCATTATCAAAGACTATTTCCCTTTCGGTTCCTTCTTCGAAAAACTTTTATGGGCGAAATCCTGTGATCTTGAGCTGCAGTGAGTTCGAGTAAGGAAACAAATGTGATAAAGTTGCATTAAACAGGCATTATCGTGAAACCCTGTGGCTCATCAGTGACTTCAGCTGAAATTATAAAAGACATCAATACAAATGCTGCAGAGTTAATGTCTTTCATAATGTTTTCACAGTTAAAGGTCTGACTCTGCCTGCTACCAATCCAAATGGAGATGTAATGTAGTGGCACTTGAGAAGTAATGGTATTGACTCATAAGTAAATGAAAAGAGATGGACAAAACTTTTTCTGTACAGTGAATATCAGTCCACTTCAACATCTGCACACCCTTAAAACACAATATGACTTAATATGTAATGAGTCTCAATTACTTCTACTTTAATGAAGTAAAAATTATTTTGATGTGGGTTTTTGTTCACGAAAAGGAATGATTGCTGTGATTTTCTTCACAAAAACCCTCATGAAGTAATTATGACTTATTAGAATTTATTTCTTTGTTAAAACAATAAATAAACTGGGCAATTACGCTGAAAGGTCTGCAGAGCATAAATGTAAACTAGGAAAAGTGAAAAAATAAGGTATCACTGAATGGCAAAAAAAAAAAAAAAAGGTAATGATAATAGATTACAGTTAAAATCATCTGGATTGAGTTTGTTAATTAAATGTTTTATGCTTCCAACTTGATGATTTTGTAACAACAATAATAAGAATAATAATAATAATAAGTTTTATTTGTATAGTGTTTTTCATGGAACTCAAAGACACTTTACATACAGCAGATGAAAATAAAAACCAAGCACATTAAAAACAGATAAAAGCAGATGCAAAAGGCAGGAATATGAATAGAAAACAGTTAAACATTAAAAGTAATCTTAAATAAATGAGTTTTCAAAAGAGATTTGAAGGTGTTGAGGTCGGAGCAGTGTCGGATGGTGGGTGGGAGGTCCCTTAAATTTTTCAGTGTCATCTATGTAAATGTACTAAATGTGTTAGAAAATGTGAAGATTTGATCACCGTTAACCTCATCTAAACCATGCAAAACATAAAAAAGTGCAGATTATACCAAGCGAAAAGATGGAAAGAAATAGTCAAAATAAACGACACATAAAAAAATTTAAATGAAAAATAGCTTGTGTAACCAGATGTAATAAGGCAAAAAACGATGCATATGAAAAAAATTTGAGGGAATTCATGATGCATTTCGTAAAACTTGGGTTCCAGAGACACTGATCCTTTTGGGTTTTGAGCTGAAGTAGTTTGGGAACCACTGAAATATGTCATAACCACAAATATACTGTACCTGCAACGCTGTGTTTCTTTAAACCATAAAGACCCAGTGCTACTTATGATTTTTTTTCCTCCATATTTAACATTTCCTTAGTGATTTATCACCATTTATTACAAAATAATCCTCAATATTTTGCATTTTTCCATTGAAAATCATCTATTTGTATTTTTTATAACTATTTATTTCATCTATTTCTATCTATTCTATTTGGGTGCTTCTATGAAACTGGGTTCATTTTGGTACCTGGCACTTTTCCATTTTTTTAGACCCGATAATAAAAGAGAAATTTAGACCTATTTCCCTCCAGGATGTACCTAATAATGACCTTATTTTTTATGAAATATTGGGGCCAAAAATAGGACCAAAACTGGGACATGAAAATCTACCTAGGTGTCAGTGCATTTGATCTGAAAACATGACTTGAAATTGTCTTATATAGACTATAAATAAAGACACAGTGTTAAATGTGTCGATCCTAGTGGTTTTTCTAATCCACACGTGGCTTTTTCATGAATCTCAGTCTCATTCGAGGTTTCGTGCATGACCCATCGTGTCCACTTGCGTTACATGCAGAACCTGCACATTTAAACACAGATAAACTGCGAGTGATTTTGCAACAGCGGTCATTTTTGTGAAACACTCTCCCTTGCATAATTACTTCAATTCCCAAACTCTACCTGTGACAGAATAAAAAGATATAAAAAAAAATAGCAGCACATAATTTTTGTGTCCTTCTTACCGTGTTACGTGGATTTTTGTATAAAATGAGAATGTGTTATATCTCAGTAAATATTTCTTTTTAGAATAGACCTTAAAATGCTTCCAAACTTTCATAACATTAGTCTACATTTGGTTTGATATTTTAGCCCCTCTGTCCTGCTTTTAAGGACCAGTTTCATAGGACCCATATTTAATTCACTGATCATGTAGATGTTCATAAAAGCTCAGATTAAAGTTAAGGGTTCTATCAAAATCAGAGAAAACTGAAGTAAAAGTGAAAGTTCAAATCTATCATTAACTAAACATAAACCCAGTGTCTCTTTTCCTGAGTATCTAAGTAAATAAAAAAATATGTGGTGACGTGTGTAATAGAGGTAGGCGGAGGCTTTATGAAGCCTCGGGATCCAAGTGGGGGAAATTTTCACACTTATTATTATTCAGCCGTTAAATTCTGCGTGAGGGCCACGTAAAGTCTCACACAGAAAACAACCAGTCCCAGTGAATTTAATTAACCTTAGACAAAAACACACAGAAGATTATTTAAAATCCTACTAACACTCCACCGTAGGTTCCCCTGATTAGCATTAATTAGCTGTATATCTAATAAATTAGATAAATCATTAATAAATCCCCTAAAATTTACAGCATTATAGAATCTGTGTCAAAGGAATATATTATGGCTGTTGAATACTATGCTTTAATAAACGCTTTCAGTAGCGTGGCTGTATTCTGTCTCTGCCACAACACAAAATAAAGTGACACATTAAGGGAAAAACAAATGAGAAATAATTGATCATGTGGGCTTACATCTGTCAAACTGCTCTTATCGCCTGAGGAATACGACCCTGGTGAATGATTTATACGTTTTCAAGACTTAAATTGGCAAAGCTGCGTAGGTTTTTTTTTTCGTTCACTCCAGCATATTGTAATTCATGTGGTCTGAGACGACACAAGACTCTGCATCTGTTCCTTTCCTGTGTTTTAAGCTGTAAAAATCTGGCCATATTGCAGGTTTTGTCTAATTACAGGCTTTTTCAGACAGAAATGGAGGGTAAACACATCAGTGGCAGATGTAGTTAGATCAAATTCTGACGCATGGAAACGTACCTTCGCGATAGGTGTGTGTTTGAGTTTCTTCCTCTCCATCCAAACTGTGAAATGCAAAGTGTGTATTTTCAGATCCGGCGTCTTTTTCCTCCTGCAAATTTAACACTTTAAAGGGCACATATAAAAATACTCTGAAATTCAAACTTTCAACGTCAGTGTGTTATTGGAGGACATAAAAAGACTTTATTACTTTTTTGAAATTTTTTTATTGTCATGTAGAAAATCAAGGTCAGTGAAGTTACCATATTTGGTTCCTTACCCCTAAGTGGCAACAAAAAAGAAATAAATACAAGAAAAATACATATAAGGTGAAAGGAATGTGTATTTTATAACATTAGACCAACATAAGTGCTGATCCAGACCCCTGTCCACATCCACATGATCCCTTTAACATCATTCCTTACATT
>JAPQRP010039134.1:0-14432 GCA_037367295.1 Apogon hyalosoma | reverse complement strand
ACTATTAGGGTCCAAATACACAAAGACAGGAACCACAGACTCACAACAGTGGAGTTAGATCAGTATGAACCTTTAAATATTATCATGAAATATTTATGGAAACATGTTTTCTTGTGTTTCTAAAGGTGTACCTTCATCAGACACACACAAATGAGGACAAATTATTTTTTTAGTTTATTGCTGAGAAGAAAAAAAAAGAAACTAAATTCTTGAAAGTTTCAACATGCCATGTCCCGGATGTGTTTCGTTATGTTGCAGAAACATCCAGTTTTGACCTCAGTGGAACTGAGCACATGCAGAAGGCAGCAAGCCATTTGGAGAATGGCACAATAGTAGGCAGAGTTCAATGACTGATGTTGCATTAAGAATCATTCTTATCACAAATCCATGGGGTGAACAAAATGTGTCCACTAAACATTCGTCTGTGGCTGGTTTCATATGATCCATTACATGTACTTTTTATGTTCCCCTAATATGCATTTATGTGTGTAAATCAAGTTATAAACTGACTAAACCGATGAGGAGCACTTGGCTCTCACTTACATGTGTTCTGTTTTTGGTGATAACTTTGTTTGGTCTGGGGTAAGTAGGAGAAATGAAGTTTCCATGAGCTGTGAATGCATTGTGCAGATGTGCAAGAGGTGATCTGTTCACAGAAAATGAACAGGGAGGAGCATCAGCAGCCTATTGTCTCACTGTCTTGTTTCCTCTCTGACAGGAAACAGAGTTCCCTGGTGTATCTGAGGTCCTTTGGTTTGCCCTGTAAGGGTATAAATACACAACCAAGTACAACAAGTGGGCAACGAGGCCATGACAAACAGTCTTTCCACGATTATACATAGTGTGGGACGAACACTCAGCACCCTATGCTTCATCACGTCTACAGTATAAGTGATAGATCACAGACGTTCTGCTCATCTCCCGACATCCACAGCGCTCTGTAGTCCCCAAAGCCAATTAATCAACCCTGACAATCTGTTCTGTCCTGGCTCACTGAACTCAATTCAGACGTAAAACACCTCCTGTCGAGCCTTCAGTATGTAACCTTGAGCCTGTCTGAGCACAGTGAAGCTCACAGGAACATTACTGAGATACTGCATTCATACGTGGGATATACAGCCTCCTGTGTGTCGCACTTGATGTTATTGAACCCAGTGATATTACAGTGAACGTTGGCTGTAAAGGAGGTCGGAGCAACAGGGAGACAGACAGAACAACTGCAACAGTGGCCTAGATGGTGGGGATTTTAATGGAACTAGTCATCACAACATAAGTGAGCAGATATGTTTGTTGTGGATGCTCTTTTGATTGGAGCGTTGAAGCTTTGCTCTGAAATATTTAATAATTGAAACAAATTAGTGCTGTCAAACGATTAAAAATTTGAATTGGATTAATCACAGGGTTGCTGTAGATTAATTTCAATTAATCACAATTAAATATTCATTGTTAATGTATATTAATCATGTTTCATTTTGTATGAGCAAACAGACTCAAGAAAGAAGGGACTAAATATGCACTTAACGGGTTTGTCGAAGCTGGGCAGCGAGTGAGCTGATGTGTTAGCAGAATCCCCGGCTAATGACTAATGTATGTTTGGCCGTTGCGCTTATGTCGCCTGTTTTGTGTTTTTCTTATGTAGATTTCATGCCACCAAGTCACAAAAGCTGTAAAGGACATTTAGAAGCTCGGTTTGAGTTTGAATTCAACTTAAAATCTGCACTGCTAAAATAAACACTCTGTTCGTCCTCAATTGTTCTTTTGAGAGCCAACGCCGCTATGCTCGGGGTATTTGAGGCACACGTTAGCCATCCAAGTATCCACTTAGCCGTGTCCCCGCCCCTTTGATTCGGTAACGTAGGCCCGCTGTGTGGAAGTCCAGCCTGTCCCACCTCTGTTACTCCTTTGGCTGTGGAAAGGTGGGATCACCATCTCACCTTTTTTCTGGGATCTCTGTGAAAGCGACTATACTGCAGTCTGATCTCTTTAATGAAACCTGGGGTCCTTTTCTCTCCTTTGCGAACTCTATCCAGTCTTTGGAGAACTAACAAACAGACTGTTTCATGGAACAACCTCGGACTAGTCCTTTCATGACTAAGGTGATCATTACTGTCACTAAGATGTAGCTCTGTATTTTTGTAACACACCCTCTGTACCTTTAATAGGTTTTATTTTATTTATTTTAATATATGTATTTTTTATCTACCATTTATTTTTTATTATTATTTTATTGGTTTATTTATGGTTATCTATATAAGTATGCATATTTTAATTTTCACCAGTACTTTTGTGTTTTACTTTGTGACATTTGAAATGCCCTATGTGTTATTTTGTTCATCTGTTCATTTATATGTTTATATATTTTTAAAAAAAAAAGTATACCATTCCTATTTTATATATTGCATTGGTTTGTAAGTTTGAAGGAAACTCAATGAAAAAAAAAACCATGAAAAAAAAAGTAACTATACTGACAGAACTCTGCTGTAGTTGTGGCCAGTGGATTGCACTAATAACACCAGTAACTCATGAGGACACGATTGTGTCATTAGGTTTGTTTATACCATGTATGTGCTGTTTCATAGGACTAATACAAACTCATCACTACTTTCCATTCATATGTGCTATTGTGGCCTCAGTAACAACTATAACTGATAAAAATACAGACTAACACCAACACATGTAATTGACTGTTGACCTTAAAACAATAACTGAACCCATGAAGCTGAAACTAAAATGAAACTGAAAAACCTCTAATTTCCTGTTAAAGTCTGCGTCAGCCTCCGAGGTTACAGTGCCACTGCACAGAGAACGTAAATTAAATTAAAGCGATTAAGCGGAATGCAGAAAAACAACCTTTTCATAGTTAACCTTTAGCTGCGGTGCCTAATTTCTTTACAGTAATATGCTTCCAGGAAGTCTTTATGTGCTCATATTTTGTGAGGCAGCTCATAACCAGGTGGAGAGCGTGGGCCTCCTGCTCACTGGGTTTCTGTCTGTGAGCAGTTGTCAAGGTAAATGCTTCCACCGTGGGACAGATCATATGGGATGAATTAGCTGTCACTTCCCCCACCTCGCAGCTCTGTGTTCTCAGTAACCCTACTCCCTAAAGCGCCACACACACACACACACACAGGGCACATCATTACCCGAGTACAAACTCCAGATCTCCGAAGCAGCCTTCATCATCATCATCACCTTCATCCAGTGCAGCTCTTGGACAGACTCCTGATGGAAGATGACTCAGCAGCAGCATTCTGCTCACGGTGTGAGTCAGCGGGGCGCACAGTTAAAACCATGTACACTGTAACTGAATAGCAATGTGTTAACTGGAGGCATCAGATGCAGTGTGAATGGCGAATCAGCGCCGGCTTCAGCAGGAATCATTATTAGCATATCTGCTGTTTAAGGGTATCAGTGGATCTGAGCAGACATTAGGATTCTGCTGGGAGACCTCATCCTCCAAACACAATCATTTCCCCCTGTTTAATAGTCATTATGTGAAGCAGGAGAAGAGTTGTTTTTGCGAGCACAGCCTCATGTGAGCAGGGATTTGAGGCCCCGTGGAAAAAACACAAAATAATATATCACTTTGGGCCCCAACACTTCGATGCAAAGCCTAAACATATTAACACTGTGCAGCAGGTATGGGTATGAAGAATTTAGTGACTCTGGTTCCATTACTGATTCTCATTAGATTAGGGAATAAACTACAGAACACACTGCTTTGTTTGCATTTACTCTAGTGTCAAATACACACTAACATTCTGCATTGATTGGACAATGTGATATCATGACTCGCATAAATATACACGCCACTTTTAATCAGCATGCTGTCTGTACACATAAGCTTTCTGTGTGTATGTTCACCAGTATTAGGGAGACTTAAACTCTATTTTGCTGTAACTTGTTGGTTGTTCAACTGCATCCATATTTTGTGCCACGCCCAGTAGTTCCGGTACTTTTTGGGTAATTTTTTTGAATTTAACTACTCAGTTTGCAAACTATAATTTTGGGCAACGTCATAAGGGTGTTTTTTTTTAGATTTATTGTTTGCTGGCGCGCCGATAAGGGGGAGTAAACATGACAAATTCATGGGGCCCAGTATTTGTGGGGGGGTCAATAGAGCAGTGGAGGGGGGCCAGTGGATACAGGTTAGACGCTGTGAAATTTCGTGTAAGATCAGCTGTATTATAAAGGCATAGAAGCCAGGAGTTGGATGGTGAAAGCATGTTAAGTTTCGTTTTCGCGGTATCTAAGTGACATTGTTTATGGACCACACCCCCACATACATTACCCCCCCCAGTCTGAGAGATTGAGAAGATAGTCAATGAAGTCAATAAAGTACAGCCACAAAAATAATCTCAAAGTACAAGTGCAAGCTATTAACACTTATACCCTGTCCATTTGGAAGTAAAGTCAAAATCTTAACTGCTGCGTACAACTATTTATTTTTTTATTTGATGCAGATGAAAACACAAGCAACTGGAAGTGGAAGACACACACACACACACACACACACACACACACCAGGCCTTTGCAGAGAAAATAACCCAGAGTACTAACAGCCAGCAGCAGATCATGAGTAAACATGTTCATCCTCAGTGGTATAATGAGTATACACCCAATAATTCAGTAACCGCTGAACAAAAGCAGCCAAACTGAGGCAGAGCATGAAACGCCGCTGACAATGACTGAAAGCGAAGCAGCATCAGACACTAAAGGCTGTGGGTCGATTGGGAGTCGAAAACAGGGGGAAATGAGGCGTGTGTTTTGTCTGAAGTGACAGATAAACCAACTGTCCGTGGTGATTGTCACATTATTATAGTTTAAAAAGCACAGATTGTGCCAACAAAGCTGCGACAGCTAACAGTGTGGCATGAGAACAGACATTTGAGATGGAGTAAAAAGTCCACAGTGAACACCTGTGTGAGGACAAAACTCCCAGGAGTCCCTGATGGAGCCTTCCTGCTCAAACACATGACAGGTCTTTTTTTTAATGTAGGGATCATTAATACCATGTGGTGACAACATGGGCATTTTAATTGTGTAAAGGAGAGTTTTAAGTTTCAAGCTTCAAGGGGACACGTTTCCTACCCAAAGAGGATCTAAAATCAATGTGTGTCCCGGAAGTGCTTTTTAAAAAGGAACCCCGACGACTAAGACATGTTTGCCCTAAAACATTTACTTTTGTCATTATTAATAAGATTGTTAAAAAAAAAAAAAACATTCCTAATGTTTTCATATTTATATATTTTTAATGAAAATCCATTCACTCATATGTCGCTGTTGTTTATGTCGCAATGCATTCTGGGTAGTGCCGTCAAATGGTTGTTGTAGTCCAGCTGAAAACAAGCTCACAGAGCGGCAGCGAATGAACTGGTCTGTTCAGCCTTTCCAGTTTGAACCTGAGCGAACACAGACACAAAAATGAAAGAAGAAAACACCAGCCGACATTTAGAAGAAAATGAAGACCAAGGAAGACGTGGAGACAGTGGGACAAAACGGATGGTGTTTGTGCAGGAACTGCTTAACGATGCCGACAGATAGAGAGCATTTGTTGCAAACAGTTCAACTTTATGTCAGCCGCTGACCAAGGTACTTATTCACGTTAAATTTACGATAGCAGTAGCCAATAACTCTCCTTTTAACATTTAAAAAACACATTATGGCCCTTCATTATATAACACTCTGGAGAAATACCAATTCACTCCCTCTCTTCAAATCCAAACTTTAAACCCATCTGTTGAAGGCTGCTTTCTCTATGTGACCACAAATGCACTGTCCAACTTTTAACCTGCCTTTTGCTTTTTACTCTGTTTTGTTGCTTGTTTTATACTTTCCCTTTTGCTGTACGGTGTCCTTGAGTGCCAAGAAAGGCACCTATGAATAAAATGTACTACTACTACAACAACAACAACAAAAACAACAACACTGTCCACTCTACCTTGAGTAAATTGCTCTGCCACTTCATATTGTAATATTTTTCATTCCTTGTCTAACTACCTTTACTTTATTGTTGGATCTTCATTTTTATTTATCTATCTTTTGTCTGTATCTGTTTATTTTATTTATTCTTCTAGTTTCCATGTCCTCTTATAATGGCTTGGAGTGTCTGATGTTTTGTCTGTTCTGTCTTTGTTGGTTTTTTCCTCAAAAATGTGTGTGTTATTCACTGTCCACTCACTCTCAGATGCTGCGGTGCTTCCAGGTGACCTGTCCTCATCTGGCTCCACTGGGGGTTTGTCCTCCTCCGACACTTCTGCACATTAGTTCACCGTCTTCCGTCTTTGCCGTTGACACTCGTCGGCTGTTTCGGCTCCTTGTGAGGAAAATGGCGGACGGTGCGTTTGTCTTCATCCGTCCTTCATGAGCTCTGGGTCCAGCCGCGGCTCCGTGGCCATTTCCCCTTTGTTTTCTACTTTTCTTTCCTTGTTCAAAGCTGTGGATACATACGTCGGTTCCCCTGTTGCCTTTAGACTGGAAGTTAAAACCGAAAGCCGCACGCTGAGGCCGTTTGTTTTGGGTCAGGTGAACGTTAGCTCCGCATTGACTGAACAACAACCTTTTGACGTCATCGTCCCAGAATGCAATGCGCGCTCAAAATAATGGCCGCTCCCGCGAGAACTGTGTCAACGTGGGTTTTGATAAACACACACATATTTACATGTTTTAACAGTTTTATTTAGTATTTGAGTTCAGTCTTAGTATTTTCAAACTTATTTGTCTGTATAGTCAGTGTACTGATCTTCTGTTCGTTTAAAAAAAAAAACCCACGTATGACTTGTATTCTGATGCAAATGACAAGACTGTAATCCGTTCCAAAAAATGTATTAAAACATAAAAAGGTTCATTTACACCATGTCAGACGGTAGAAAAAAAAATACTTATAAGCGCTATAAACTCCTCTTCCTACTTCATAGGACACACACACACACACACACACAGTGAAGGTGCATTAAATAGCAACAAAGAAAGTCAAATTTGCACCGTCACACAAATAACCTTATAAACATCAATTCTTATTAGCCATCATCTTTTGGCTCTTATAGTCGGGGTTCCCTTTAACCCATAAAGACCCAAACCATCTACTGATCTAACCTGTTTAATATAGCAAATAAGCCTCTCATTTACACATGTTCATAACTTACAGATCAGTGGCTCCATATTCACAAGACATTTAATATCAGGCCTCATATTGTCAAAATTCAAGAAATTTCAAGTAGTTTCATAAGGTAATTTTTAGTGCTGTCAAAATTAAGGCATTAATGCAGATTAATGCATCCTCCTGATGAATGTGACTGTAAATGTTAACTCCGTGAACCCATCTGCAGCAGAATGACTCTGAACGTCTCCAACACATTTGGCTCAGTTTGTCCAGTAGAGTTAGTCTTAACACACGGTCAGCTGATCCGGTAGAGACAGGAGCAGAACCAACCCATAAAGATGGAAGAGCACAAACAGCACCATGGAAACATGAGGACAAACTGAACCAAGATGCAACAGTCGACCACAGAAACTATTAGACACACTCTGCAGGAAGGAGTTTTCCACTCACCAAAGCACTTCCTGCTGAAAATACCACAGTAACGTGAAGTTAGTTATGTTAGTCGGGGATTCTGCTAGCATTTTGGCTAACAAGTCACCCATCTTGTGACAAAGTGCAACATGATATCATGAACTGCATAAATATACACAGCAGTTTTAATTGCCATCTTATCTGTGCGCATTATAAGCTTTCCACGAGTACGTTCATGCCGCATCAAATACCATGCCATTAGTGGTTAGGTTTAGGGGTTATGGATATGTAAACTGGAGATCTTGGTGTAAATCGACATGCGATCAAATGGCACTGAATAACCTGCGAAAGGATGAAAATGCTTTCATATATATCACACCAAATGCCAAAAGAACTGGTGTGACAATGCGATTTCATGAGATCAGTGTGTTAAGTGCATATATATTCCTTTCTTTCTTGAGTCTGTTCATGCCAAATGAAATGCAATTAATACTGATTAAAAATAGATATTTAATCATGATTAATTAAAATTCATCCACAGTAACCCTGTGATTAATCTGATTAAAATGTTTAATCATTTGACAGCACTAGTAATTTTACTTTTTTCAAACTGAAACAAAAAGTTTGAGTTCTCATCATGTATAGGTTGTCATGTAATTATTTTACTGGTCCAGTCCACTTGAGCTCAGACTGGTCTGTACGTGGCCTCTGAAGTCAAATGTGTTTGACACCCTTCACTGTTATGTTCAGTGTAATTTTTCATCTCAAAAATTCATCTCGTGGGCTGGATCGCACCCTTTGGTGGGCTGGTTTTGGCCCACGGACCGTATGTTTGACACCCCTGGACTGGATGGCAGTGTATGCAAATGTCTCCATGTAAAACTCCCTGCTTCAACCCATAGGCCAGTATAATGACCAATCTTTGCTGCAGTGTGCATCGTCTACCACGACTCTGTAGCAGGTAGAAGCAGAATGTATCTGGATACTATCAGTTCAGTGTGGACAGAGCGTGTAACAGTTTGTACTGTTTGTTTTTCCACTCGCTGTGATTATCCTAATCTGATACTTGTGAAGGTTTAATGGCTCCAAGAAATTACTTCCTATCTACTTTTCCTATCCACTTTTAACTGCCTCATGATGTTCTCAATCAAGGTTAAGGAAAGTTAGAGTTCAGAAGGACTTCGGAAAAGACACCATAGTGCAGAGAGAATCCGTCTGTTCTTAAGCGGAGTACACGCAGAAGGATTTTCTAAATCTGAAGAGATTTTTTATGTGTTACAGACCCCACATATGAAGACAAAATATCAGGCATTGAACAGTTTTGATGGTACTGTGTGTGGTGTGTTCTGATCATCTCAACACAACACACACATAATCGTTCTGTTCCACCACCGATCTAGAATCTAGTCCAAGACAGAAATCTCGTGTAATCAAACTTGAACAAAAACGAAGAAGCCCTTAAAAAAAAAAAAAAGCCCTTAAAAGTGAGTTACTACGTAAACAGTGTGTTTAATCACAGGTTGGGTTGCTGGTCTAATGTATGCGGGTACGGGTTTGGAAAAGTGGACCTGTGCAGGACCCTGCTCGGGAGTCGTCGGCTTTCCCCACTCACAAAGATTTTTAGTTGTAAATACTGAACAAGTTTAATATTTACAATTGTCGGCCCCGACCTTTTTCAGAGCTGATCATCGGGACAAATTCACTCTGAACACGCCTCAGACCACAGGATCTGATCAGACAGAGGATAATCTGGGGTTTGCCATCCTCGGTCAGGAAGGGGGGAAATTGGGACAAAACCAGCCTGATTATCTTTAGGGCACTTTCACACTGCGTTCTGTACTTTGATAAGTTCGCACCTTTCCCGCAGATGTTGCGTTCACAAGTATGTACCGTGGCCTGTGCCCAAGGACCAGTGGGGGCTCCAGGGCTGAAACGGTAGGTGACGGTGTGGAAGGAATTCTGTCGCTATCCAACAAATGCAGAAGTCAGAAGAAGACAAACCCTCACATTGTCAACTGAGCAACTGTTCTGTTCACAGGTAATACTTGTCTGTTCTCCTGTTTGAGGCAAAGAGCAGCCTTCGTTGTCCCTAATATTTCACCCAGTGGTTCAGTCGATATGGTGAGCCTGTGCCGTGCGGATCCGAGGCTTTTTCAGGAGACAACAGGAGCACAGTCTATGGCAGGGGTATTCAAATCTGGTCCTCAAGGGCCGGTATCCTGCATGTTTTAGATATTCCCCTCTTCCAGCACACCTGGTTCAGTTAATGATCAGCTCATCATCCAGCTCTGCAGAAGCCTGATAATGTAATGGCTTCCAGGTGTGATGGAAGAGGGAAATATCTAAAACATGCAGGATACCGGCCCTCGAGGACCGGATTTGAATACCCCTGGTCTATGGTCTCGCGGTGATTATCTCACTTTCGTTGTTGGAATGGTGATTAGGTCACTTCTGGACTCAGGCACGGACCGCATTCACATGGCAACGTACCGTACTGTAGTCCAGGCCGTCCGTACTCAGGACTATCTACTCAGCTGGACTTGGGTATGGAACGGTTGCATTCACATGGACAAAATTAAGCGGACTTTGGGGTCCAACGTATTTAGTTACGGACTCGGGTTCGCTGTGTGAAAGTGTCCTAAGTTTGTACCCTGCTTTAGATGGAGTGAAGGTCCTGTGGATCAGCCGTAGTGAAGATGTTCTGCAAAAAGTGCATCTTACAAACCTGCCTGCATGTGTTCCTACTGTAGCGTTCAATGTTGGATACAAACATTCATTCAGAAACAGATATAAGCCCAAATCTACACCACCAAGTCACCTTTATTCATCAGTGTGAATCTGCAATTATTCTGGATCTAATGTTCAGGTTTCATTCCTGAATTTCATTGAGTTAAGCACCTGCCTTCATTTAAATTTCATTCTAGTCCACGTATACTCTTCTTCCAGCCTGAGTTGTCTGCATTTCTCTTCCTGCTGAAGATCCAGTTTTCATTTCACTGTTTGCACTTTGATTTTATGAAAGCATTTGTGACCAGAGGAACCAAACATTAATGAATCGTGTTTCTACAGCCTCTGAAATGACAACGACTCTCTGAATGAAGATCAAACTCATGCAAAATAAGCATCGGTTCTGCCGCATTAACTTTGCATTTCAACAACAACTGTTCAACTGAAAATGCGCCAGTGAATTTTGGTTTGACATCATCTCCTTTGGTAAAGGATGTGTTTGACACTGAAGCCCTCTTACTTTGCATTTGTACAGAACATGGCTGACTCTCAGGCTCCGTTCACACAGCAGGTCTTAATGTGTAATCCGGATTTTTTAGTGAAATCCAATTTTGTTTTGTGCTCGTTCATATTCCACATTAAATGCAACTTCTATCAGTTTTGAGTATGAACTGAACGCAACCCTGAAGTGACCCACATGCGCAAAAGAAGTTCTGATGGAATACGTGACCACGCAGACACGCACTGTGTCTGCGTAAACTAAACTAAAAAAAATGGAAGCAACACTCCTCCGTGTTAGAATTGGGACATTTGTCGCATTTCAATGATGTAAAGGTGGGATAAATGTGACCTGGCCGTTCAGACTGAAGTCGCATTGCAAAATATCGGCTCCGTATCAGATTTAGGACCACATATGAAAGCGGTCTGGGTCGGATTAGTGCTGTTCAGACTGTCTTTAACAGATCGGATACAGGTCACAGTTCGGTCTTGGTCCCACATTCGCCTGCAGTCTGAGCGTAGCCTCAGATACTTCAGGGTCACTTTCTGTTTAAGCAAATGTTTAGCAATGTTGGAAATATTGTGTAATAATGTGTTGAAGTTGCTCTATGACATCATGTGCACTATTGTAAAACTATTCCAAAGGAGAGCGGAGTGTCACTGCTGCATGTTTTAACTCATGGACAGGGGCTGTGAATTAGGAAAGCAGCAAAACAGGACTGGACAAGAACCATGACAAGGGGTAAAACCAGAAAAGTAATAAAATAAAGGGTCTTTTTAGGGGTTCTTAAAGGTGACTGAGAATAAAATTCACAGTCACCCACTGAGTCTGTCACAGACATAGATAGAACAAAAGAGTGGGCCTTAAACAGTATTTAAAATACTATTTTAAATCACAGGAGTAAGAGATCAGGAAGGGGGCGGAGGACAAAAGGACTCTGTATATTTAGGGGAAATGTCAGAACGTTAAGGGGGATGTTGATGCTTGGACCGCACAGAGCCAACTGAACTGGGACGTTCCAGCTCCTTTTAAAAACTTCATCTGACTGATTACAGCCAGGTGAGGAAACACAGCAGGTGCACCTGATAACCACCGACGACCTGAGGACACGATCCAACCAAGACACAAAACAGCTGATCTGTAACAATGAGCCCGTTTACATGCAAACGAAGGCGACGTTCAGACTGAAGGCAAATGTGGCCCAAATCTGATTTTTTTTGTTTTTGCTCGTATGTGACCTGTATCTGATCTGTTGAAGACAGTTTGAACAGCACTAATCCCATTTTTTCAAATTCAGCCTAGACCACTTTCATATGTGATCCTAAATCCAATACGTATCCGATATTTTACAATACGACTTCAGTTTAAACGGCCCGGTCGCATTTATCCGACCTTTACGTCACTGAAATGCAACAAACATCACAGTTCTGCATCCCAGGAGGAGGAGGAGCGGGAAAAACACATTTCCTTCCATAAACACAGTGTGTGTCTGCGTGGTCATGTATTCCATCAGGACCTCTTTAGCACATGGGGGTCACTTCAGGGTCGCATTCAGTTCAGACTCAAAACTGATAGAAGTCGCATTTAATGTGGAAAATGAACCAACACGCAAAAAAAATTGGATTTCATCCAAAAATCTGAATTAAGATTAAGACCTGCTGTGTGAACGGGGCCTGATATTCCAATCATTATCTGATTTCTGCAGTTATCCGATTATTCAAGTGATAATGTAAACAGCATAATCTGATATGTTTAATCAGATAACAGCAGTAATCTGATTATAATAAATCAGATTAACACACCTGGATTCCGATGTCTTCCTGCACATATAGAGGTTAATCTGATTTATTTTGTTCTTCTAAATCTGCGCATGTGTAAACGATTACAATCATAGAAAACACAAGTTACACAGGCAAACGTGAGCAGAAGACAATGAGCCCATTTACGTGACCATAAAAATCCGATAACTGGGAGTAATCCGATAATCAGATGTGACGTATTTACAGTCACTTTAGAAATGCAATAATGGAAAAACCCTGGTTTACATTTCAGTCCATTATTGGATTTCTTTCGGAGTATGTTATGATGTAAGACGTACACTTCCTGTCATTTTCAAAACATCCAGTTCACATCAAGTTATGTTGATGAATAAAGTGGAGGGAATAATACACAACAGCGAAGGGGGGGTAATTCCAAGAGCAGAGGGAGGGACTTCACCACAAATACCACATATGCATTTCTTTCTTTTCTTTTTCTTTCCTTTCTTTCTCTGTTTTCACACCTAACTCATGAGTAACGGAAAAATTAAGCTTGAAAAAAAAAAAATAGTGATTTGATTTATAGTGTGATACATATCAGTATCGTCTGATATGAAAAAAATTATCATATGTTTTTTTTTTCCATATCGTCCAGCCCTAGCATTGTGCTGTAAAAACACTGACAGAATGTTCAACTGACCCTTAATAATAACTAAACAGCATCGCCATCAAAACAAATAATAATCAAACTCATCAAGTTACAGCTGGTACAGTTGAGCTGGCATTTGAAACACACTTACAGAGAAAAGTAGCTGTGAAAAAGAAAAAAACCTCTGACTGATACTTGAAATTGTGATGTTTCCTGGTCTGTACGTGGCTCAGGACTGAGGACAATACGGACACAGTTGTTTCTTTTCAGTTTTATTTGTAAATGCATCTTGGATAGAACAAAGAAAAAAATATATAATATATTCATATGTACTGAAACGTTAAGTTATGTACACATTTAGGGTTTACACTAGAAATCTTCACAACCACTGATTTGTTTTAAGATATAGTATCAGAATAGTCTCTGTTTCCTGGATGCAGTGACGTACACTTCTGCATATTTACATACATTCATAGGATGCGATAAAACACCTGTGTTCACACAAGCATTAAAAATTCAAAAATTGAATGAAAGGAATGATGTACAATGACGTGTACCCCTGCTTGTTGTCACTTCACACACATGGACAACGCATGGACGGCGCGGTCACACCCCTACATGTTCACAGTGGGGTGGGACACACGGCAGACTATGCTTGACAAGAATTCAGTCTCTGGAAAGTGACAACTCCTGCGTCGTGGCCTTAAAATCCATCTGACTACATTTCCCAGAAGCCCATCCTCCTGGTAGTTCAGCACCATGATGAGAAGTGTCCAGTGATGTCACCTCAACAGAACATGACCGCCAGCTGAGGACAAAGGCTTCAGGGGGTGTTTCCAGTAACAGATAAAGCAGAGTTGAGGCAGCTCTTGTGTTTAAGTCGTCAGCTAAATAAGAGTTCAAATAATAATAGCAGACTGAGACATTCAGATTTGTGGCTATGCACTGGCTGACATGGGCAAGATTATGATACCTTACAATTCTACAACTTAACGTAGTCACTAGCTGGGTTTCCATTAGAGTTTTCCGCAAAATAAAAGCAATAAATCTACAATTTCAACAAAGTGGTGTTTCTGTCGAAGAGTGTTTGGCTTCTGATGCGTGATTCTACTAAAGTCCCATCTCACAACATGTCCTTATTCTCATAAAATACTGTATGGTTCTCACAAGATGCTGGTTTCAGGCAGATGTTCGCCTCCGTTTGGTCCAGACCTCCACGCTGTTGCCACTGTAGTGTGGGTTCATCTACTGCTATTGCACTGACTGTCTTCAACTACAGAAGAAGGA
>JAPQRP010039124.1:0-14432 GCA_037367295.1 Apogon hyalosoma | reverse complement strand
GCTAATACATTTGTTTATTTACCTACAGCTACAGAGGAATGATTCTCTAAGTGCTGATGCTGTTCTATGTATTTTTTACAGTGTGTTCAATGCACTTTCCTAATATTAACACTGACAGCACAGATAGCAGTGGTCATTCATATTCTCTTTGTATTTGTTGTCAGATATTGTTTGAGCGGATTACATTTAACCAAGAGGAACTGCGGGAAGCCATACGAATCATAGACAAAGATGTGCCAAGAACAAACAGAGACCTGAACTATTACAAGTGAGTCATTATCATATTTCTGCTCAATAGATAGAGGTAGGATTGTAGTGGTTTAACCTCTTCATTGCAGAATAATTCCAGAAACTACAAATACAAAACCAGACAGACTTTATTGACACTGAATGCATACTTGTATGATGAGCACATTATGAATCTCATGTAACTATCCCCCAGGGACATCATGTATACAATAATAAGTTGTGTATATAATAAAAACAGTATAAAAAAATGCGTAACTGTTCAAAAATATCTGACAGTCACTATTACTATAAAAGTTAATCTGTTCTCAGTTCAAATGAAATCCAGTCATGCATTCAAACTCAGGATTAAGTCAATGGGTTGTAGTTGTTTACGTATTGCAGACAGTGACCAGTAGTCCTCATACCATGCTTAACCAGCACTACTTTTGTGGCAGTTCCCAAATGATTTTTTTCTCTATTTTTAACTAATCTTAAGTGATTTATCACCATTTATTCTAATATGTTCAGTATTTTGCATTCTTAAGTGAAAATCAGGTATTTTTCTACATTTAAGTCACTGATCATGATTGATGTCCATAAAAGCTCAAATTAAAATTGAGGGTTATTATATCAAAAACAGAGAAAATGGAGGAAAAAGTGTCTTTTTCAGTAAAATATATCATTAACTGAACATAAAAACAAGTGTGTCCATCCACTATCATTGATCCAACTTAATGGGTTTTACTGGTGAATCAAAGTTGTAGAAGATGATGGTGTTTCCATGATAACTACAGAGCTTCTGAACGTCCAAACAGGTCATATCTGATGACCATGAAAAGATGAAAAACTGTATTTTATACTAATTATTTATATGTATTGATAGAATTAGTGGATCAACAGGTATTTAACTTTTTATATCAGTAAGTGATTTTGGTCGCCAGTGGGTGTTTGGTTCTTTATGGGTTAAGTGCAAATCAACATGTGCAGACTATCGGTATGCCACCAGCAAGACAGACAGCTGTAGCACTTTTGAGCTCATTACAGCCCTGTATCAAGGCTCAATAGATGTTACAGACAGACTGGCAGCACCAGAGACTGACCTCACAGTGTCCACGTGGTATAACTCATATTCAAGATCACTCCATCCACCTGGCAGCTGAGACTCACACTGGAAACAGTCTGCTTGGCGCTGGTGGTGGTCATACACAATACCAACTGTGACATTTGTTTTGCATTTTCACAACTAAAATTACGTAATTACAGCCATTATGTGTCTTGAAACTGTCTTGATTTGTGTTAATGTATCCGTTACTCCACAGACATTTTCATAAAGCTGTATTTTTTCATCCTTATTGTCTACAAGTCAACAATTTCTGACTGAATAATGCCTTTTTAATGCCATTTAATATAAAATAAGTATACATTAGAAAGCTCAACTTGAAGAGGTGTTTAAAGGCTGCAGCTTTGGAAATAATTATTAGACCATTGTGACAAAAGTGAACATTAGTCAGAAATGTTTCTTGTAAATGCAACAGGCTTTGCAAATGTCAAATATAAAATTGCCAAAACACACATACATTTTTGGAAATGTTAAAATGTTGCTTCACAAATTTGCCAAAGAAATACATTTTAAAATAAAAGCAACATAATTTCCAATTTTACCAGCAACAAGTAGCGCATGAATTAAGAACATCTGATGTTGAAAAGCATTCTGGGCACTACAAATATTTTAGGAGGTCATGTTAAAGAGCTTTTATATGGAATTTGTAATAGTCAAAGGGTTATATAATGAATTATTACTGACTACTGGACCAACTTGCTAAAGAAAACTAATTTTAAAAAAAGGTGTAATAGGATTGTTCCTTGTCAAGCAAATACTGTACAAGGGCAGTAACAAATATCCTGTCACAATAAATTATGCTTAAAATCATTGATTCACACACCTTGCAGTACTCTCTTTAGTACACATCAACATATAGTATTATTGACAACATAGATCCACTTTAAATAACATAACCATAAACATGTATTTTTAATAGACCTGTACACATCTACTCACTGTATAAAACTCTAATTTGCACTCTGTACATATTACAATGTAAATCCTCACTGTAAATATATATACATAAACATAGATTTTAATAGACCGGTTCTCCGAACACATCTACTCAGTTATTCATATTTATCGTAACTATTCTCAACCCATTGCTGTCCTTGTCTAGTCAAATGTTTATAGTAGGTCTATGTTTAGGTGTGTTTGGGTTTATGTTGAAATTGTACATCGTGAGCTGAGAAAAAAACAAAGCCAAATTCTTTGTATGTGTTTACATACTTGGCGAATAAAGCTGATTCTGATTATTAGTGTTAATTATGGTGAATTTGATCATAATAATAATGTTTGTATCTGCAGGGGTCAAGGTTCAGGCAACCTGTTGGTGTTGAGAGATATCCTCATCACTTATGCTGCTTTTCATCCAGGTAAATGTTGACAATGAGCCTGTGTCTGGGTTTATTGACATTAGATGCTGGTGTTGAGTGTTTGTTTGAGTAATTCTTATTGTAATCCAGAGGTCAGTTATGCCCAGGGAATGAATGATCTGTGCAGCCGCTTCCTGGAGGTTCTGGACTGTGAGGTTGACACTTTCTGGAGCTTCTCCAGCTACATGGAAAAGTTTTCCAAGGACTTCAGGGCTGATGGTCTGCACAGAAAAATAGGTAAGACAACAGATATATTTATGTAATGAAAATTCCATTTGTTTCCTTTCGTATTAACAACAAACAGGTGAGACCTCTAGTGGTAAAATTACAATATTGCAAATTCCTCTTCAGAAAAACAAATCCAGTGTCTAAATGTGATGACTTATCCTTCTAAAGTACAGGGAGTTTGTTACCCTACCCCCCGAAGGGGTGGCAAGGGGGTCTTGTTTTTGGTTCAGTTTGCATGTTTGTTTCTTTGATTGTTAACACTCTAGCAGCAAAAGTATTGGTTGAATTCATGCCAAATTTGGTTTATTGATTGCCAGTTACCCATAATAGATCTCATTACATCTTGGGAACAGTAGTTCAAAGTAAAACATTTTTTATGAATTTTTAAAATCTTTTTCCCCCATTTACCTGTAATGGGTGAAATTTCACATGTCTAGCAGCAAAACGATTGAGTGAATTCATACCAAATTGGGTTTATAGATTGCCACTGATGCAGAATAGATGTCATTAGATTTTGGGAACAGTAGGTCAAAGTTTACATTTTTTAGGAATTTAAAATGAATCTTCTCCCATTTAGTTATAATGGGCAAAATTTCACGTCTATAAAAACATCAATTTTGTTTCAATTGAATTCAAACTTGGCACATATATAGAGGCAATTGTTATGCTGACATCAGCACATGCATAAACATAATGACATCAGTTGGACTGATGCCAAAATAAGCCACAATATGTGTGAGGGGAGGGGTTTATTGTGCCTGGCACCACTTGTTTACATGTTTGTCTTTGGCCATTGTTTTCCTTTGTTTTGTTTTTGTCATTTATACAAAAAACTGCAGTATTTAACAACAAAAACAGGCACTAACACAGAGCCAAATCAGTTCCTTTAGCATGAAAAAAGAGGTGTTGAATGTCTTTTAGAGTTGGAGGCGGATCTTTTGAAGGAACTAGACCCCCAGCTCTATTCCCATCTAATGACAGACAATATGGAGAGTTTTACCTTCTGCCACAGGTAAACATGAGTAGCACTGTATCTTCATGTGTTTTTATCCTCTTTATTGACATGATGGATGAATATATGTAGTATCATTTTGGATACATGTGGGTTTCCCTCTTTAAAGATGGCTGCTGCTGGGCTTCCAGAGGGAGTTCGAACACAGTGATGCACTACGTTTGTTTGAGATCCTGAGCTGTGACCACCTAGAGCTGGTTTCCCAACAAGTAGACAGAGCCCGTTATCAAGAAAGGCTGGCAAGAAAATTCAGTTCAGGTGAATCCAGAACTAAAAGTGTCATAATAAACAAAGCTTCATCCACCTTTGTGTAAACGTCTTGCATCTATCTTGATGCGTTTTTCTTGTGTTGTTTACAGATGACAGTTCAGAGTCAGAACTGCAAACCATCAACCCTGACTTCACATTTGAACTCTTCATCTGTGCAGCCATTTTATTAGAAAACAGAACATCTCTGCTGAGTTGCCAGGACGATGTGCAACTCATTCAGTTTGCAAGCAGGTGTGTGTTGGTCTGCTTAGATTGTGCATGTTTAAATCCATGTGAATGTGTTGATTAATGCTCTGTCCTTATGTGCAGCCTTCAGGGAACGCTGGACCTGAACAGCACATTGAAGAAAGCAGAACACCTGTTCTACAACTACTGCAAGCGCTGTGCTTGGGATTATATGAATGGGCTTTATAGACGGAACAAGAGCAAAGAATATGACTTATTATGTCAGCTCCGTAGTTTATTTGTTTTAAAATGATAGCTGCTATTTAAATACCTGATGTGACAGAACATTTTGTAACTGTAATCTGAAACAAGGGATGCATAATCCCTATTTGAGTTTAATGGCACATCCTTTTAGACTTTTTTATTTGAGGGAAACACTAATGTATAGATGGCCACTTATTAGTATGGTAATTGCTGGTTATATAAAAATGAATGTATAGTATTTATTGTTTGATATTAGATGAAAAAGTGAATAATTTTCTTTTTTCAATTGAACTGCAAAGACTGACAATGCCTTGTTACCTCAGAGTCACACCTTTTTTTATATGTTATGCAATACTTAACTGCTAGAGGAAAACAACTACTTGTACTTGACACATGCGTGTGAATACTAAGATCTGGTGTGTCGCAACAGGTGGTGTTTGTAACGAACTGCAGTTATATTTAATGTCAGATGGCTTCTGTGTCAGAGAGGCCTGTGTAACAAGAATAGATATGCACTTTGTGAGAACTGGTTGAGGGACCATGTGCTAAGACACTGCACTGCACAACTATGTCTTAAATAAAGAATAAAACACCTACACAGTTAAATAAAATAATAATAATAATAATAATATATTAATGTCATGTACTTAGTTTACTTTAAAATTATACCCAAATAACTATTAAATATTGCTCCAGGAGTCAATATTTACTCTGAAACTGTGATTGAAGCACATGCTCAGAGAAATTTTAAAGAAGGTTTATTTGTTATAGCATGTACTCTTTAGTACACTCCCAACAGGGAAAATTCCACATAACTAAAAACACAGATGTGGTTATGATACAAAATTAAAGTTTTTGATATTTTAGATGATGCTTTTTAGTACCAAAATACATTCATTCATTCATTCATAGTCATCAGTTTAAGACAAATCAATAATCCAGGATGTTTCATTTGTTTCTAAAATCAAGGTTAATACCAGTTTAATAACAAATTCACATGTCTTTAGTGCTTTTACATTTCAGACTAATGATAGTAGTGTAAAGTGTCATTTTCCTACTGAATTCCAGTTCATGACATGTCTCCAATATAAAATACATATGGCACATCAGTTAATTAATTTTGCATTAAGTTCTTTAGTCATATAAACGTATAGTGCCTTAATTTCTCCCCACAACAGGAAGTGGTGATCATGTACTGTTGAATTTGCATCAAATCATTTGAATTCTAGAGGTTCAGGTGCTATAAAAGATATTTTTTTGCTGAAGAACAAGTTGTGTTTCGAGAATCCAGCAGTCAGCGAGCAGAAACGTGGGCCTAGAATTTTCCCTGGTAGAGTCACCTGACACCATGAGGGTCTCCCTGTTTCTATATACACTGGGGAGCAGAGACACTCGTCCTCTTATTTCGCCTACCAGGAGAGGGGAAGGAGGGCTGGAGAGGAGCTCAGGTGCTGTTGTTGTGCGCTTGCTGAACATATAGCACCACTTAAACTCAGTAAAGTCTCAAGTCTTGAACATCTGACAGCTCAAGGTAACTCCTGAGGGAAGCGTTGCACTCAGCCTGGCTTCGTAGTCTGTCTTGCTTGTTGCTTTGAAAACCTAACCATCAAGTCCAAATAAGTGAGAAATGCATGAAGGGCTTGATCAGAATTTCAAAGAAAAACCACAAAGGTTAATGCAATATCAGTCAGCAACCAAAGTGTTTATGGTTTTCATTTTTATGTTGCAACATGTCAGTTGGTTGTTGCCTCTACTTCACAAATTAGAAGATTTGTGATTTATGTTAATTAGATAATAAAACTATGACTGAATTTAATGCAATCTTTGTTCACAAGGTCGAGATACTTTTGACATTGCATATGACATGTTTCAGAAGTGAGGTTAGAACAGTGAAGCAACATCACTGTCAGCATTTTCAGTTTTCTTACACAACAGCATAACGAGATAACTCAATAAGCTGTTCTAGTTTCAACAATTGAGAGACGGCATGGAACAAAATTCCTCTGGAAAATCAATAAAAGTTGACGGAATAGAATATTTACTATCTGTTTACTGAGTGTTTTTGGGTTTCCTCTGCTTTAAAGTGGTTTACTCCCTGCTTCAGTCTGCTAGTTTTGTCAAAGCACAGCCCCAAATTGTGTGGCATCAACAGGCTTTTGTTGACTTCTCTGCTAATCAAATATATTTTGTAATCTACCTCAAAACTCTGGTTTTGCACAAGCTGTTTGGTAAGCCTATTTTTTTTTTCAAATAAGAACTATGCATGTTTCATCCATTAGTCATTGATAAAGGATCCTTGCTTCTATAGCAGCCTTCCATTCATTGCCCTGTAGATACGTGGATACTTATAATAGTAAGTCCAAGCTATTTGGAGCCAGCTGTCGGAAAATAGACACGCTGATCACTGTTCCCGTGTCAGTAAATCACATTTCACCAGCCTGACTCTGACACTAGTTATGTTGCTAAGGGAGCAGAGGGCGGGGAGCAGAGAAGACGGAAGGGCAGTGTGACATATGTGCTTCAGTCATTTGGCTTTAAGTGTCAGGAAATGTGTAAAGCCACTATGCTATGGGGACACCTAACCCCTACTGAACCTCACGTGGCTATACATTTTATCTTACTTAAATGACACTTGGTACAGGGGACTATCCATTCACAAACGTCAACTTGTTTAAGAAACATACATGTGCAAATGGATCATATGAAAAGTAATAAAATAACAAATCTCTGTCAAATAACATTAAAGCCAAACTTTGCAACCCTTTTCACAATAATGACATTTACACACATAACATGCTATGTGTGTGCACACAGACAATGTTTTTTATTGTTTATATTTCAGATGTCTAAAGGACCAGCAGTGGGAATTGATCTGGGTACCACATATTCCTGTGTGGGCATATTCCAGCATGGCAAAGTGGAGATCATCGCCAACGACCAAGGAAACAGGACAACACCCAGTTATGTGGCCTTCACAGACTCTGAGAGACTGATTGGTGATGCTGCTAAAAACCAGGTTGCCATGAACCCTGCCAACACTGTGTTTGGTAAGGCCAACAGTTCAGTCAGTAGTGAAAACAAATACCTCTCAACTATGTCCATATTTACTGCATATGAATTTAACATGACTGTTTGTGTCATGTTTTAGATGCTAAGCGTCTGATTGGTCGTAAATTTGATGACCCAGTGGTGCAGTCGGACATGAAGCACTGGCCCTTCAAGGTTGTCAATGAGTCAACAAAACCCAAGGTGGAGGTTGAATACAAGGGAGAGGTGAAGACTTTCTATGCTGAGGAGATTTCCTCAATGGTCCTCACCAAAATGAAGGAGATCTCTGAGGCTTATCTTGGCAAGGTAAGCAACAGTAAACCTTATTGATATATTGTAGCAGCCAGAAAAAGATGAAAAGTTGTATAGTAATAGATTAAGTTTTCTGATACGTTCCAAAAAACTTGACAACTTCATCTCAGATGTGTCTGAATCAAACACCTTCCTATCTTTACAGCCTGTGAACAATGCTGTTGTCACAGTTCCTGCTTACTTCAATGACTCCCAGCGTCAAGCAACCAAAGATGCTGGGACCATTTCTGGGCTCAATGTGCTGCGCATCATCAATGAACCCACTGCTGCAGCCATCGCCTACGGCCTGGACAAAAAGGTAAGCCTGATTACTGAAATCTAAACCTGCCTCCCCAAACCTGATTTGTATGGTTGTAGTAATTATTTTATGTCCTTCAGGTTGGCGGTGAACGTAATGTCCTCATTTTTGACCTTGGAGGTGGCACTTTTGATGTGTCAATCCTCACCATTGAAGATGGCATCTTTGAGGTCAAGTCCACAGCTGGTGACACTCACCTGGGTGGTGAGGACTTTGATAACCGCATGGTTAACCACTTCATAGCTGAGTTCAAGCGTAAATTCAAGAAGGAAATAAACAACAACAAGCGAGCTGTACGTCGTCTGCGCACAGCTTGTGAGCGCGCCAAGCGAACCCTCTCTAGTAGCACCCAGGCCAGCATCGAGATTGATTCCCTCTTTGAAGGCATAGACTTCTACACCTCCATCACCAGAGCTCGTTTTGAAGAGCTCAATGCAGATCTTTTCCGTGGAACCCTTGAGCCTGTGGAGAAGTCCTTGAGAGATGCTAAAATGGACAAGAGCCAAATCCATGATATTGTCTTGGTTGGGGGCTCCACACGTATCCCCAAGATTCAAAAGCTGCTGCAGGACTTCTTCAATGGCCGTGACCTCAATAAGAGCATCAACCCTGATGAGGCTGTGGCCTATGGTGCAGGTAGAATTTTAGATTTACGCTGGTTTTGGACATTTCAGTTTTCATTTATGTTTAACGTACAATACATTTTGAGTCATGATGGAAATTGTTTGACCTTTTGGGATCTCTTTACAGCTGTGCAAGCGGCCATCTTGGCTGGTGATAAGTCTGAGAATGTACAGGACCTGCTCCTGCTGGATGTCACCCCTCTGTCCCTGGGAATTGAGACTGCTGGAGGAGTAATGACTGTCCTTATCAAAAGGAACACCACCATCCCCACCAAGCAAACCCAGACTTTTACCACCTACTCAGACAATCAGCCTGGTGTGCTTATTCAGGTAGAACAACATAATATGTCTTTCCTGACAGATTATAGTTAAAACAATATCTCCTGAATGTGTTGACTTGTATGTAAGAATTTGATTTGAGTATTTTTTTTTCAAGGTCTATGAAGGTGAGAGAGCCATGACCAAGGACAATAATATCCTAGGAAAGTTTGAGCTGACTGGTATTCCACCTGCTCCCAGAGGGGTCCCTCAGATTGAGGTGACCTTTGACATTGATGCCAACGGCATTCTTAATGTGTCTGCAGTTGACAAAAGCACTGGAAAAGAAAACAAGATCACCATCACTAATGATAAAGGTGCATATTTTTTATAAATCCTACAAAAACAGAGAATATGAATGAATAAATGTTGCACAGGAGTTATAATGCTTTGGACTGTGCATAACCCTCCCATAGGACGACTGAGCAAGGAGGACATTGAGCGCATGGTGCAGGAGGCCGAGCAGTTCAAGTCTGAGGATGATGCCCAGAGGGACAAAGTCACAGCAAAGAACTCCCTCGAGTCTTTAGCCTTCAACATGAAGAGCACTGTGGAGGATGAGAAACTGCAGGACAAGATCAGTCCTGAAGACAAGAAGACCATTGTGGACAAGTGTAATGAAGTCATTGCCTGGCTGGACAGGAACCAGGTAAAAATCCACAGAATGATCCACAAGTAGCAAAAGTTTCATGTTGGCAGCTGTTCTGAGATATGTTTGATATTCATATTTTGTACTTAATGTGAAGAAATAACCCTTCTTCTCTTTTACATCATTTTATAAGGAGTCAAACCACCATAGACATAATAATCCACCATGTATTTTCCTTCAATTTCACAGACAGCAGAGAAGGATGAGTATGATCACCAACAAAAAGAACTGGAGAAGGTGTGCAATCCCATCATTTCCAAGCTGTATCAGGGAGGGATGCCAGGAGGAATGCCGGGAGGGATGCCTGGAGGAATGCCTGGTGGTTTCCCTGGTGGAGCTGGAGGTGGCTCCTCCTCTGGCCCAACCATCGAGGAGGTGGACTAAACTCTCCACTTACTGTGTTCATTCTAATAAACAAATTGATAACAGCTGAAGTTGTTGTTATAATATTGGTCCAAACACCCATCATACATATTAATATTTAATAGCCAAAACAAATAAATCACAATCCACAAAACTTTCAGTATTTAAAATCTGTCATCTCCATTATTTACCTTTTCATGACATACACCATGTCTTATTACTCTGTGATAATAAAACTTCACATCAATACAGATCACTGACAGGAGTTGGATTTGCAATAAAAAGTGTTGTGGTTTTTGGAATTTATGAATAACTAGCTTGTTGACCCATGGGGAACCACGGGTCATATTAATACCAATATCTAGGTACTGAAGTGAGTCAGTGCGTTGTTCCTGTTTTTAACTTTATTTCCCATCATGCAGCATGGTACTGCGCTTCTGGTCAACCAAGCAACGTGATTGTAAGGCTATTGTCTCCCAAAATTACTAATATCTCCTAAAATATTGGTCCTATCACCTTGCTGAGATGTTTATTGTGGAGATGGGACTATTCCTCAACTGTACGAACCAAAGTGGCCAGGTAAGAATTCACAGACACAGTCCAGTATTATGATATAGATGATAATTCTACTTTATAATTTTGTTATATTAATTATATTTGTATAAATAGTTTATTTCCTAAAAAAAATTTTACTAATTAATTTCAATTCCAATGAAATTCCAGTTTCTCTTAGACATGCTTTTTTTTTATTACAGCAGTAATTAATTTCTTATACAGAGACAAACAGACGAAGATCATTCAACTGGAATATTATTATTTTAGTAAGCAAAGCTCAAATATCATCCAGTTTCTCATTTCAACCCTTATTTTCTGGTCAACCTGCCAAACACATTAATTGAATACACACAAACATCCTGTTGAGCAGAGCCTGTGCACTGCTGAAGAATGTCTGTGCACTGAACTTACAAATGACACATTTTAGTTACAGTGAACTAAAAAGTGATGTTACAGTTGACTCAGTATCTTGTGTTCTAATATTTAAGAAAAACAAAAATTTGAATTTGATGTAGCACTACTCATATGAAGCTGCAAAATGAAAGGGGGAACACATTTTGCCTCCACTGAAGTGATCTAGATTTTATGGGTAACATCTATGTTAGGTACTTTCTAAATCATGCACATTACTTCATTTACTGCCATGTGTGTTTTTGGGTTTGTTTGTTTTTTCTTTGACATTTGAAAATCTGGGGTGTTCAGTTAATTTTGTGATACCTTTTATTGCTTAATACACAACATGCTGCAGATATGCAACGTCTGTTTACAGATATTAGTTTTAGTCTCTATTTGGTAAACTTCAAAACTTTGATCGCTATCTTTTTTCCTGTTTCTTAGAGCCAGTTTTACTCAGGAAATGCTGACACTTGCAAATGGTGCTGGGTTCAGAAATGAGTAGCAAAACATCCCTTTGCTGTTGTGACACTTCTTGTTATTACTAATATACTGAACCAGTGTGTTGACCCATGGGGAACCACGGGTTCTAGATGTGGTAGTTTTTATACTGGGGAGAGCAGACTTTTGGGAAAAGATATTAGTCTATACTTTATAAGTACTGACATAAAAATTGTTTGGTAAGTCATTCTTTAAAATTTAAATGACAATTGATATATTAATACCGATATCTACGGACTGAAGTAACTAAATGTGTTGTTCCTGATTTTAACTTCATTTCCCATCATGCAGTGTGATACTGCCCTTTCTGTCAACCATCATGGGCATAGCAATGTGATTGGAAGACTATTGTATTCCAAAATTTCTAATATCTCCCAAAATATTGGTCTTATCAATTTGCCATTTTCACTAGTCTGTTCCTTGAATAAAATACATAAATACGCTAAACTGCAGCAGTCAGCTCTTTCTGGATGTTGAGTGGTGCCCGAAACACACACAGAGTCCACTTCCCTTTTATAATATAGATATATTGACAAAAGATTGTTATTTACAACATATCTACTGTTGTTCAAATATTTACTAAATATTTATTCAAGAAAATTGATAAATAGAAGATGAAGTACAAATAGTATAACATCTATATGTTGTTATTTATTTCCAGTGCAATAGTTATGCAAAAGTTCATTTGCACAAAAAACATGATACATGTGCACATGAACTGGGTAAACTGAAGCATAAGGCTAAATAGATGAGTGCATCAGCAATTACCTATCTCAGGTGTTTATCACCAGATGTTTTTCTCCCATACTTATCAGACACACTGGGGGAGGGGGTTGTCTGCAGTATGGAGTGCTCCACATGGATCAAATGTGCGAGATACATATAAAAGCCAGTGTCCCACAGAACCAGGGAGTCAAGGAAGTCAAGCACAACTGAGACACAGCCATGTTCTTGCTCATCAGCTGTTTTGCTCTTGTGGCGTCTGCACTGGGTGAGTAACTGCAGGTTTTCCCACAAAACTGTTCACTCAGAGGAAACATTTGCGGGTGTCATTACTTAAATCTGAGTGTGATAAGTGCTTTTGATAATATATAGACTTACTATATTTATTTATCGTGTGACTGGATCACAGGGTGTGGAGTTCCTGCTATCAGACCCCAAGTGAGCGGATACAATAAGATTGTGAATGGAGAAACTGCTGTGTCTGGGTCTTGGCCCTGGCAGGTTTCACTTCAGGTAGACTTAAAAATACAAACTACTTACTTACCTACAATGGGTTTTCTATAACTTCAATGCAGAAGAACAGATTTTAAGTGCATAATCTGTTTTCCAGGATGGTAGGGGATTCCACTTCTGTGGAGGATCCCTGATCAACCAGTACTGGGTCGTCACTGCTGCTCACTGCCGTGTGTCGTAAGTAACTTTCCACCGTGTCCAACAAGAGAAGAAAACACCAATAGGGGAAGTGTTCCTAACATAGCCTTACCATCATATGAAATACACACAGTTGCTATTATGAAACTGTGTGACATATAACCTGTCAATTGCCACCATTTGAATAATATATATATATAAAACATACACATTGATCACTATGCCTAAAATACAAACACAAGGTATAGAGACCTCTCAATATATAAATACAATATATACAAATAAAACACAATAACACATACTTCATACACAGCTCAGTTTAAATAGTCATCATACCTACTTTCAATCAGAGGTGTCTTTGTTACTTTTCAGTCATTTTTAACAGATATTCACAACATGAAATTACAGTGTAATGTCAAAAAGTGAGGGTGCTAAAGTAACTAGTATACACATTCAGACAAGGATGTGTTTTAGGAGCAGAGTTTAAGTGTGTTTTTATCAACACACACATAAGACATAATCTCTTTAATCATTCATTCTTATGTTTTCAGTCCTAGAAGCCACCGTGTCATCCTTGGAGAGCATGATCGTCAGTACAACAGCGAGCAAATTCAGGTCAAGTCTATTTCCAGGGTAAGTTGCAACAGATAAAACTGGAACTTTTTCTTCTTGATGAAACATCAAGACCTCAGTACTTTTTCAGGGTAGATGTGTGTTTCCATTTGCTTATGTTTCATGCTCTTCTCTCTGTCCAGGCCATCACTCACCCCTATTACAACACTCAGAACTTCAACAATGACATCACCCTCCTGAAGCTGTCCTCCCCAGTTCAGATGTCATCCCGTGTGTCTCCCGTGTGCCTGGCCTCCTCCAGCACCAGCATCCCCTCTGGAACTAGATGTGTCACCACTGGCTGGGGCAAGACTGGCCAGACCTGTGAGTTACCGACTGACTTTCACCATACACATTCGAAAAAATGGAACCTGTATTAACAATGTAGTCAATGCACTGCTTAAATGTTCAGTTTATGTACATTAATTCTTTGTTTCTATTTCCTCTCCAAATCTAGCAAGCCCACGTTTTCTCCAGCAGACTGCCCTGCCCCTTCTCAGCCCCGCTCAGTGCAAGCAGTACTGGGGTAGCAACAGAATCACTGATGCCATGATCTGTGCTGGTGCATCTGGAGTGTCCTCCTGTCAGGTAAAAAAAAGTGCTTCAGTGGCAGAAAAACATGACTGCAAAAAAAATAAGATCAACATAAGCGTCAAATTAGTGGTAAGAAAACTAGATAGATAGATAGATAGATAGATAGATAGATAGATAGATAGATAGATAGATAGATAGATAGATAGA
>JAPQRP010039016.1:0-14438 GCA_037367295.1 Apogon hyalosoma | reverse complement strand
CTCCAACCCCCTCCAATCACCATCAAACTTTTATCATCTGTTCCTTGTGCCAGTATCAACATTTCCTGAAAATTTCATCAAAATCCATCCATAACTTTATGAGTTATCACGCTAACAGACAGAAAGACAGACAAACAAACCCAGATGAAAACATAACCTCCTTGGCGGAGGTAAATATTGATTAAATATTGCATTGTTATTGTAAGACGAGAGGATTATAGCATGATTTATTGCACATAATTCACAATTTTATGAGGTTATTGCACATTATTGGAGGTGATTGCATGCATCAGTTAGAGTTAAAGAACTGAAACATGTTAATCATTACAGTAGATATCCAGTGGAAGGCTACCAATTCTTTGCTTTGTTAAATCAATATGAGGAGTATTTAACTGTGAATATCCTGATATCAAGAGAGACTGTTAAAGTATTCTTCAATCTTGAGTTTGTTTAAGCAGAGGTGCTGCTCCAAATCCTGTATTTCTTCAATATAAGATCCCTTAGTTCCCCTCCACATTGTGTCAGATTGTGTTCTTGATGTGTGGAAATCATTTGTTTCACCTATGCATCATGATGCAGACATGAAAATCAAATCATGAAGCCAGTGAATCTTCACATCTCTACTTGTAATGCACTGCAGAAGGATTTTAGGTTTTATTATTGAAATGTTTATCTACTGAAGTGAGTCACACGCACACTGGTAATGAAAACCTCCAGCTGTTTATATTACAAATAGTAGTAGTGTGATATTTGAAAGCACCTTCTAAATAGAAAGGAGTTCAGATTGACTCAGATCTGACTGTTTGTTTTTACTGATTAATAAGGTAGCAATGTGCAAAAATAGAGGAAACTGAAGAGGTAAAGCATTAGTTTGTAAATAGGTATAAGTCTATTTGTATTGCACTTTTCAAAACTTGAGTTACAAAGAGATTTACAATAGGAAAAAAAACAAAACGAAAGGTCGTAAATACACATACACAGGAAATACAGCACTTAAAACTGAAGCACAAAACATATTGAAAAAGGATATGTTTTAAGCTGTGTTTTAAAGCTCTCGAGGGTGTTTGCATGAGCTGACCTCCAGTGGCAGACTATTCCATAGCCTGGTCCCAGGACAGCAAACACACAGTGTCCTCCTGTTTTCAGTCGCTCAGAGAGTACAGTGAGCAGGCCTAGTCTCAATGCACTGGGATGAAACCATGCATCCCATGTACAAACCTTCCTCTTCAAACCAACTGAAGACCCTTTTTATAGGGTGGACTTAGCTAAACAAATCCAACATGTTTATATGCTCAACTTGAATTATCCAAAAATGTGACTTCTCTACTTTTAGCTCCAGGGTCTTCAGTTCTACGCAGTGAAATATTGTATCATCTCTCTGTACTGTCTAAGTTCTTTTCAGGCTTTTTTTTTTTTTTTTTTTTTTGGATATAATTAATAGTGTTAAATAGTGTTAAATCTCATTGAGGATAGTGATAATGAGTTATTTGTTCTAGCTACATTTGTAGTATTGATGAAAAGGCAAAAACTCAATGATCAGATTTTCATATAGACTTTTATTCTCGTTCAAATATACACAGACAGAAACTTCAAATATGTGTGTGTGTGTGTGTGTGTGCGTGTCATTTTAGATTCACCCATCAGTGCTTGAACAGAGAACCCATGGGGTATTTGAAAATATCTGATGTGAACTTGAGAAAGGAGGTTACCACTGTCAAATTTCTAAGTTTCTCCCATTTATTCCCTGAGCACTTCTGTTGTTTAGAGGAGCTGATGTCGCCTCTAATAAGCAGAGAAAACACTAACTATTGAGACAGAATTTGACCAGGGGCCTCTTGGCAACAGCCTATAAACACTGAGAGAAACACTGTCTAAATAACACTGTGGTGTATCATAGATTCTACCACACAGGGATGGGGAGACGAGGCATGACCTGATAAACTGAGTCACAGATAAGACCTTAAATGGTTTTGTCTTGGATTTCTTTGAACTGAACTGGGTTTATACATCAGCTGCTATGCTTCACACAAAAAATTCACACTCCCTTAAGAGCAACCTTTACACAAGCGATTAATTGAAAATGTGGAGAAATGTGACTAACAGGAGCGTAATCCAGGTGCCACTTTAACCCTTCGATGCATGAATTATGAGGATCTCAGTCAAGATTGTTTTCCTGAGTGTTTTTATTCCTCTTTAGGCATGAAAAAAAAAAACGTGATTGGAATTCTTTAAATTAACCTATTTTTTTACGGAGTTACAGCTGGACATCATGCATTTAATTTTTGAAGGAAAGAAACACGTATTTAAAATGCAATAACAGAAAGTGATAAAACACTTTTAATGCCGCTAATGTGATGTTTTCTCACATTTTATGATACTCTAATACTAGGGTGAAGTCAAGGGAAGGTTAATATCTGGTCAAAAAAATGTAATTACAATAATCTACACCAAACTTATATTTTTGGGTTAGTAATTACTTATTTTTTTTAGGAAAATGTATTTTGAAATGAGAAAAAATTTGTGAAAAAAAATTTGAGGAGTTTAATGAGTGTGAATGTTTGGAAAGTGACAAAGTTTTCTGCCATCATTCTGGGTTCATTTTTATAAACTCTCATGAATAAACTAAATTTATTCCAAATACATTGATATCTGAGTATTATATTGTTTATGTCATATTCTAAACACACAGTGTTTAAAATTAATAAATGTATATATCTATGCACAATACATTTGAATATAGAGTTAAAATTATTTGTATGTTGTAAATATTGTAAAAAAAAAAAAATGTACATGATATTAATAACTGAAATTGAAAAAAAATAGTTTACTTGGATATTTTCTTTTGTTGTCTATCCGTGATGTTTTTGGCTTTGTCCCTCCATGACGCTGCCATTTTTCAAAACTCTTGTTATTTAGGTATGATCAAATATTTTTCCTCTAACCAATTATTAGCTTGTAAAATAGAGGGTTTAAGGTATACACTGAACAGGATTTAGGATGAAAATGTGTTAGAAACTTCAAGTTTGAGAACTTTATAATTCTTACAAAAAATAGACATTGATTTTTTTGTCCATCCATGACACAGTAGTTTTTGATATTTTTCATTTAAAAATATTTGAAACTAAATTTTGTCCTTTGAGTACGTTTAAGATGGCATTTAGACCTTTACAATTATGTGTAATATTTGTCTTAAACTTGTCTGGTTCAAAAGTTCTGAATCAAGAAGTAGTGGGCGGTCCATCCGTGATGCCCTTGACCTCGCCCACTAGGTATTACTCACTTCATGGAGATAATATGCAAAAAACCCTTTTTGTTTAAGAAAACTGTTTATTACAGTCTAATAACAATTAGCAATTGATTTACACTAAAACCTGTCACTGCAGATCAAGTTTATCAAAAACAGTAGTTACGGTAATTGTATGAATTGCAGTGTATGAGATGGTGCAAAAGCGTCCACTGTGTTGAGTGACATGTAAATAAAACAACAAAACCCATGAATATACAAGAGAACAGCTGTAGAATAGCTGTCCACTCTAGTGACCGCTATGTATTAAAGGGTTAAAACCAGCAATAAATCACAGCAGCCATTTCTCTTCATATCCAAATCAAATTCAACTCAGTTCCCCTTTTGGCTTTGCCGTTTTTCTCCACTATTTTCCATTAATCCTACATCCTACGTATCTGTTCGCCGTCACCTTGAAAGCATGTAGTGATTTGAGGTGCTGTCTGCGACTCAAAAGCCTCTGTTTGAGGAAAATCTCATTTACCTTTGAGGTACAGAGGTGTCTGTGCCTCACTCTGGACTTTTTTCATTCAATGAGAACTAGACCTTTGTTGCCATGGTAACACTCAAATTAATCAGTGACACCAGCCGATAAAAAGACAGAAAACATAGGTCATAATCTGTGGCTTATCTGTGGTTAATACTGTGTAACGACAAAATAAAAATGATGTGTTGAGACATTGGCTCTGCTTTTTGATTAAACTCTGGAAACTTGAAAGACGGCGGCGATGTGGCGTCGTGTACGTCTGTTTTGACTGAGCAGTTACATTTACATGATGCAACCTCAACAGTCGCTAAGTAATGTGAAAAAGAATCTATGACACTGTTTCTGTGAAAGAGCAGGATGAGTTGGGTTCTCCAATTTGACTTGGAACTAAATGAAAATTAGATCATAAGGAGTTAATACTTGACATTAGATTATGATATCATGTATTTATATTAACCTTTGAAGTGCCAAAGTTGCAATATTGTGACTAGTAACATTACAGACTGAAACAGACCATAGCTCTAGACAGAGTTGGCAAAGCTTGTTACCACCTCCCACCAATAGATGGTGGACACGTACCCGTTCAATGCATTTTTCTATTCAAAGTGAGGAAGAAAACCCAGTTTGAAAGGTGCAGTCCTGAGCTGCTTTAGTAAGTTAAGTTTATTTAGTTTAAAGGAGTGATATTTTGCTTTTTTTTTTTTTAATGGAATCATTCATTTTAAAGCATTTCCCTGTGGTCTACATAAACTGTAAATGCTCTGCTTGGGTCTGAATTCTTCATTAGTTCAACTCCACAGGTCCATCTTCAACCCTGTTTTCTGAGTAATGACACCAGAAAGGTCATTTTGAGCGCTGGCCCTTTAAATGCATGAGCCACTTCAGGCCCCGCCCCTCCAGGTTGTAGGCTGTGCTGCTCTGTCCCGTTCAACCAACTGAACATTTTAGGTAATCGGCTTTAAGTTTGGACATATTTTCAGTATGGACTATAACCGCTGCTGCTGACAATTACGTTGTACTCAGAGAAATGTTCGTCGGAAGTCTTGACCTTATATGCGCAAATGTTGTGATGTAACTAGTTACAGATGTAACAAATTAAGCAGGAATTGAAACAGGTTGTAGAAATCCATGTGATTTTTGCCAAAATTAATATAAAGATAGCTTTGCAGCACCTGGAGGGTTCAAATTCAAACTGTATGAACTATTAGGGTCCAAATACACAAAGAAATGAACCAAAGACTAATAAAAGTGGGTTTAACAAAATACGACCCCTTTAAGGTTTGATAGGTAAGAACAGAGTTGGCTACTCTGCTGCTTGGCTGAAAAGATAATACAACTTACTCCTTTTTATTTTCTACTAATGTTTAATTTAATTTTTTTTAAGGATACAGTGACAAAAAACAAAAACACAAAGAAATCTTCCATGTAAATATGTTCAAAGTTGAATTTTGCTAAAACGTACGCAATCCAATATGGCCGCCACCCTGTGATGTCACAATATGCAAATTAGATGAGTAAATTTACTCCCATCATAAACTTTACCCCAAAATTTTCTCATTTACAGTATGCCCTTACCTATAAACCACTTCCACAGTACAGCTTTTTGAAATCTACATATCAAAATTTTATATTTTTTCCAAAAAACTCTAAGGCAGTGGTGGGCAATTAATTTCCTTATGGGGCCACATGAGAAACTTTGACAGTTGTTAAGGGCTGGATCTATACACCTGCAGCTCTGCTCAATATATCTCATAAAAAACAGTAAATGAAACAATACAATGAAAATGTGGAGGACAGAATACAGCTATTTAATGAATATTCACAAAAATATTTTCGAAAATGTGTAAAATCAGCTCCACATTGACTTTATATGAAAAACAATAAAACCATCCACCTTTGTTTGCATATCTCAGTTACTTTTCTTTTTCTTTACGTCTGACTTCGGTGAAGAAATATTTATAGTATATCTTGTTAAAAATTCTGCATTCTGAATCAGTCTTTCTTTTTTGGGTGTTAACTGACCAACAAACCAATCGGTACACAAGCCTTATGCTAAGTACGGAAAGTACATGCGAAAAAACTCAATCTAGCAGGTCCTTGTGCTGTTGTATCGGTTGCACGTATTACGATGATATTGATTTTTAAGTTGCCAATGGCATCATGCGGGCCAGTTAGGGTCAGCTATTGGGCCGTACAATGCCCAAGTCTGCTCTGAAGGCTTAGACTCTAAAGCATCTAAAGGGTTAACATACAACCTTTAGGCAACACATGTTCCAAAACCATACTTCGATTACAAAGTTTTTCCATGAATTGGTCATTAATTGTCCTTATTTCTGTTGCAGTGTATTGAATCATTACATGAAGGGTCTTTGCAAAGCCAAACATTGTTGAACCTTCACTAAACTCAATAAATAAGTACTTCCCCAGGATTTATAGACCCTCTTTGGCACCGCTCTGCATATCAGCATCAAAGTGCCAGCGTTGGAATTGATTACAACAGTTACTGATACTATATCAACATACAACATCTATACACTGCACATTTCAAGCTAAAAAGGATACATTTGGCTAATGTGTTCACAATTACAGAAGCCCCGATGGGAGAAAAGCAGCTTTTAAGGAGATGTGTGTGTGATTTAGCGCTGAGGATTGCTCATGTCTCTTCAAAGGCGCAGTGTGTCTAATGAGGACTCACACTTTGAAGTCTGTCCTAACAAAGCCTTCTGCTTTTGTTTGGATTTTTTAGAAAAGATTAATTGCTCTCTTCCATTTCCATTAAAAAGAAATGAAGAGGGATGTTACTTCATTGTTTTGATTGGATTTGATTGGTTATTAATTGTAATAGCCCCATAAAAATACACACTGGCTGCCCAGTGCACTTATTATGCAACACAGTAGGATGAAGCACTTTGAAAAGCACATACAAAGATAGATGACGTGTCCTCTGTTTTGTAGTTCTTCTGGGAAATGGCAGAGTAAAATCTTTTTGATATTGCACAGTTATATCACTTATATTAGGCCGAAATAAACACTCATTCTTATGCTGATTGAATTTTCACCACTTCATACTCTATTCTGTAATACATTGTGCTTGTGTGCTAATGCAGGATGCATTTTTCTGGCTCTTTTCTGCAGCTGTGCTCAGGCTCTCTCATCATCTCCACTGACCTAGATCATTACTTCAGTCAGACCGCCACACTGCTATCGGTAAATATTTCAATGCTAACTGATGTTGGGGAGGGTAAATGGTCCTGTAACACAGAGTCATGTGAGGATGCTGTGGCTGTCATCACCACAACATGGTGTAATTGTATATCTGACCACATATTCATGCAGGGGTGCTAGATATAGGTAGATTTAGGGCTATTAGAAAGAAAACTCATAGGATGGAAAAAATCCTAAATGTAATAGCTACCAAGGCTATCAAGGTTCCCAGAATGCACTGGAAGAATTATGAGAGTTCAAATATTGATCTGGAAAAATTAACCTCATTTGGCTTTGGTCTTTATTTAGCTATTTTTCCCTAGTTATCATGAATGGAATGAACATTTTGTGTTATTTGTTATGACCCTGCCCCCTGAAGACAAGGGGCGGCAAGGGGTTTTGTTTTTGCTTCAGTTTGTTTGTTGGTTTGTTTGTTAATACTCTAGCAGCAAAACCATAGGTTCAGTTCAGACCAAACTGGGTTTATAGATTGCCAGTGACCCAGAATAGATGTGATTACATTTTGGGAAAAGCAAGTCAAAGTTCAAATTTTTTATGCATTTTTAAAATCCTTTTTTTTTTTTTTTCTCTATTTACTTATAATGGGTGAACATTCACGTCTATAAAAACATCAATTTTGTTTCGATTTACTTCAAACTTGGCACATATATAGAGGAAATTGATATGCTGACATCAGAACACGTATAGACATGATGACATCAGCTGGAGCGATGCCAAAATAAGCTACAAATACATGCAAGGGGTGGAGTTTGTTGTGCTTGGGACCACTTGTTTATATAAGTGGTTGTTAATGAATGATAATAGTAAATAATTTTAATACTTAAAGACCCAGAACGGCCTTTTTGTTGCCTTCCAAATGGTTGTTTCTCTAAATTTAATCTTTCTTGAGTGATTTATCACCACTTATCACAATATTATCCTCTGCATTTTGCATTTTTCATTGAAAATCCAGTATTTTCTTATATTTCATTCACTGATCATGTCGATGTTCATAAAACATCAGAGTAAATTTAAAGGTTATTATATGAAAAAAAGAGAAAACTAAAGAAAAAGTGACCTTTAAAGCAAATTGTGTCATTAACTGCACATAAAAATAAGTGTCTTCATCCATTATCATTGATCCAACTCCGTGGGTTTTACTTTTGAATCAGTGTTGTAGAAGATGATGGTGTTTCCACGTTCACTACAATATCTCTGAACGTCCACATGGATCATATCTGATTACTATGACAAGGTGACAAACTGCATTTTACACCAATTATTTCCATGTTTTGATAGGATTAATGGATCAACACCTACTCAATATTTTAGATCAGTAGATTCTTTTGGTCGCTGGTGGTTGTTTCGGTCTTTATGAGTTCATGATGTGAAAATATACTGAACATAAAACATTGATGCTAAAACTGCAAGAATAACTAGAAGAACTAACTGTTCACAAAGGTCACTGGTCTAGTTAGAGACCTACCACTGTAGGACCAAAAACCATTAGACATAGTAAGTGTATTAATCTGATTTTATTTTTAAATGTGAAAATCAAACAACTCAGCACAAAGTGTCACGACCCATTAGTGATCTTTGGGAATCTTCTGAGACGGTCCTAGAACCTGGGCTGAGACCATACTTTTAGACAGGTAAGGATTCTATCATGTACTTTAAAACAAAACACATCTTCTGATTCCTGTTCCATCAGATCCATCTCAGGAGAATAAATGCAGCTTCATATCCACTTTTATTCACTCAACTCCTTTCGTATTTCCCTACAGACTATTCATGAAATATGACACAGAGGTGGGTGATGGGAATCAAACACTTCATAAGAATGTGTGATTTAAGTTGAGAAGAAAAATAGAATTGGAAAAGCATTCATCGGTTCAGACAATTTATATTATCATTATTAACTTTATAGTTATATTTTGTATTTGATTAAAAAAAAAAAAGGTCCTCATCCTCTAACATAAAAGTATGTTTCCAGTCTGGTCACATATTTAGTCCTTCTCTTTTCAGTACATTTGTAATATTTATGGCTTAATCAAAAATATTTATTCCATCTGTCTTAGTATAATTGCTCCTCTCCAAACACTTGGAACAATGTATATGTTTCCCTTTAATTATGTTACAGATGGAACAATGTCAAAACATTGACTACTGATTGTAGTTGTCAGTTGCTTCTGACATGGAAACATAAACACGACAAAGCAATCGACTGAACAGAAAGAGGTTGTAAATAAGACTGTGAAAAACTGTAGATACAATAAGAAAAAACTATGACTCAGTAAGAATTTAGGTAAAGCTACAGTGTCGTGTCACTTTTAATATAATAATCTACTAATTTTAAACTGTAACACAATAAAATACCATATAAAGTCTAATATAAATCATGTCTTCAATCACAGACTCCATTTGCGCCATAATAGCCCCAAACCACTTGAAAATATGGACAAACTACAAAAGTACATCCCAAATTGTCTTATGAGCGGCGATTCATAAAGGGTAGTAAAACTGTAAGAGGTGTATTTTCTGTCCCATCAAGTACAAAACACCATGCGATGACAGAAAAATTACTTTACATTTCATTGTGTCGCTACACAAAACATGTATGTCAACACATTGCAGAAGTGTGCAGTAAATGCAATGAAAATGCAAGAAAATACGTAATGCATGCCATGTATTCACACTCAGTTTGTGAGCGTTTGACCTATTAGATGGAGTTTCTTCACATCACTTGGTCAAGCAGATGAAATCGCAGCTCGCCGTCAACTTCGCTCAGATTAATTGGTGTCAATTTGGAGGCGACTGCAAAGCCAGTTTATTTATCACAAGTCGTTTATCACTTGTCTTTGCAATATTAAGCAATGTTATCTCAAAGCTTTTCCTCATATTGTGCAGCCTTAAAAACAGCCATAATACAATCTGGTGCATGTGTCAGTGTAGATTGATTGGAGTGTTAACAATGTGCACGTCTTTGTGCCCAGACAGTGAATCACACGGAGCAGGAACATAATAAGACTCTTCCCTACCTGAGTCGGGAGGGAACAACATCTCCAACAGTCAGACCCATCATTCACAGCAGCTCAGTGCTAGTTATTGATGTGAAACGTAGGAATAGTGTCTGTTCTGCATGTGTGTGTCTGTCCATGCATGAAAGTATGTGGGTGAACTATTTGCATTCATGCATGTGAACATACATGTGCCTGTGTTTTTTTTTTTCCTCCCTGTATACGCACTGTGTTTGGATTTTATTTCCTATAGCAGGAAATGAAAGCCAAATAAGTAGGATATCTTTAATCCTACTTTGCATATCTTCCTACCCATGTGTGTATGAAATCCCGTTAGTGTTTGTTTGTGTGTTTGTATCTAAACATGTGGGGGTTCATCTGCTTTAGGCGCTGTGCCTAGTGGGCAGCAGGCTGTGAAATTTAATCTCAAAGTGTTAATTTCACAGCTTGGAATGCTGGGCAGGAAAATTCCCATTGCAGCACTGAGGAACAGGGATCCCCCTTTTTACTGGTTACCATGGATACCACCAGCACACCAGAATACCATGAAAGGGATGCCACCATCTGTGCACATTGTTTTTTGTTTGACTGCAGCTTTGCATACAGTATGATTCAGAAACAGGTGGCTCTAGTAAGGCAGCCAGGTATTTGGTTTCTTCCTTTTTTCTTCACTTCATTTTATATCTTTGTTCTTTGCCTCCTTGAGCCTCGTCTTCTTTTTTCTTTATTTTATCTATTACATTTGATACAAGACTCACAAAGCCCTACACAGCTGTCCACTTCAAATGGTACTTGAGGTATAGAAATAGTTCAGTAGTGAGTTTCTATCAGCTGTTTCTATTTAACACAGTACAATATATCCTAAGACATTGCAAATTTCCCTCATTAGTTCACTGATATTGGCACATAACATGTATTTGAAGTTGACAGCAGGCATCTGACTTAATTTTACACACATTTTACATTGTTACCTTGTTTAAAGATAAGTCAAATTATTAAAATGCAGGCAGGTACAGGAGGAAAATATAAATGCTGGCGTGGGGTTGGTACTCAGTCATACCTTGAGCTTATATAACACTATTATCTAGAGAGAAAACAGTGGATCAGTGCATTATACTAGTCATTCTTAACCAGGGGTAGATATACCTCAGGGGGGTCTCTCCAGTTGCCTGGGGGGTAGCTGTAAAAAAGTATATAAATCAACATGCATTTATTAAAGAGGAAAAACAACCACGTATGATTATAAACTCATATATGGTTGCTGAGGTTCAGTAAATGCACATCATGTATGTTCTAAATGACCAATATGAGTCTTTTAACACCATTACAGTATAAAAGAAGCAGTTAAAACATTATAAAGCAAAAGATGAACACTAAAGAGTCAAAATGGTCAACATATAAGCTAATTCACACACTAAAATAGTAAAAAATAATGTGTGAAAGAACCGCTGTAATAATAAACTACTGGATATTAGTTGATTTGTTGTGAAAATGCAGTGACTGTACTCATTTTAACAGGATTATTAGTGCTCAGAGTGCATGAAAGTAGAAGAAATAGACGAGTCATGGGCTACGCCAGACAAAAAATGTCAGAAACCACTGGCTTATACTCTCTAAACATGTCAAAGTGTACATGCAGTCATATCTGCAGATACATATCATGTGTTCAGAATTAGAACGTAAATGGTAGATGTCTCATAATTTTGTAGAAGCAGCAAAACCTGTATGTTTCACAACGGAGGCAGTACTTACAGCAGTGTGCTTCTGTATACTTTTACAGTTTTACATTTTTTGGCACATCCCTCAGAGGAGATACAGATTTGTGCATTCAACTCATATGAATTTTCCTGGAAAGGTCAGTGTGCCTCTGGGGTACTTCACACTGAATGCATAATTTCATACTAAATGGCAGTTTGGCAAGTTGTCAGTTTTAAAGTGTATTACCATCACTGTGCATTCAATGGCAAAGTCACAGCTGAGCGTGCTGGTCTCACACTTTAGTCTACTTCTAATGTATCAAACACTAGCGCGTTGACCCATGGGGATCCAGGGGTTCCAGATGTGGTACTTTTTATGCTGTTTTGTATTTGTGCGTGCTGTACCGCATTTGTCCAGCAGTCACTGCTAAAGCGTTCTGGCCATAGCAACATCATTATAAGGATGTTGTATTCCAAAATTGCTAATATCTCCAGAAATATTTGTCCTATCAACTTGCCATTTTTGCTAGTCTCTTCCTTGACCAAAAATACATAAGTATGCCAAACTGCAGCAGTCAGCTCCTTCCAGATTTTGTGTGAATCCCTGGACACACACTCACACACACACACACGCTCACACAGAGGCCACTTGGCTTTTATAATATAGATTTTACCACCAATACAAAAATGAAACTGCATTTTTACTATCTAGTATGCTGCACTATCCTGTTTTTGTATCCTTGTGCTATCACATTCGAGGCTTGCAGTGAAGCAGTAACATCAAATTGTCAGATAAATAAGATAAGTGAGTCAGTGGCAGAGACGACTGAAATTCAATAAGCATATGTCTGGTGTTGTTTATTGTGGTAACCATTTTAATTGAGTTCTTGCTCTTCTCTTTCCTGGTGATTCCTGCTGCATTCCCAAATGAGCCGTTCTGCCATTTCTCACTGTGATTTGGCGGCGAGACACACGCAGCACCTGTCAGGAGTTACATTAGTCAGCCCATCTGCTCCTTACAAACTGTGGTTCACACTTCAAAGATGTCTCTTGCGCCAGCTACTGCAGGGAGGTGCAAGCCTGATAATTTGCAGAAATAATACAGCAGGGTGTCACTTATAAGACATTAAAAAAGACATGCCGGAATATCATTTTTGTTACTTTTCTTTCGTCAGCCTGCCTATGCGTATAAAATCAGACATCACTTCCACATGATTAAAGATGCAATAACATTTATCTATAATAAACATTCCTAGTCCTGTGTTACATCATTTGTTAAATTGTATATCTACGTTAATATCAAATGTTTCTGAAATATTTAACTGCAGAGCAATCTGTCATTTTAATCAGTGTAATGGCCCATTTCATTTCATTTCATTTCATTTCATATTATATCCCCTTTACAGAGAATCACACCAAACATGGGACAAAACTTCATACTGATAAATGTAAATAGTACAATCTCAATCTACAGTCTTACAACACTGTAGTGCATTAGAGAGCTGGTTTATTGATATATTTCTTTATATATACTGTTCTAGTTTTTGGTCTACTCCTCACTGTGTGACCAGTAGGTTATGTAAGTTGCAGAGCTAATATATATGTTAATGCAATGTTAATATCCTTTACCATTACACAGGTCGGCTCATCTAATGTTAATACATATAACATTACTTTAGCTAACGTTACTCACAGCTGTTTTGTCATAATGAAATAACATAATGTGACTATACATCACTAAGCTAAAAAAGAATCTAACTTTAATGGTACAACATGCAACGTCTTTGGTCTCATGGTTATGTCAGCTTTGTGTTGTGCTCTGTTTGTAAGCTAATGGTAGTGTTGCACATTGTTGCTGCTGAAAAGGAGCAGAGGCATCGAGGCATTCAGGAGTGAGCATAAGGAATTTTGTGGAAAGTTGCTCTACATAGAAATCAGTGGATGTGTGATGCCTGTGTCAGTTAACGGCATCCAAGAAAACAGCTTGGGTGTAGGCAACTGAGACAGCCCGGCAAGGTGTTCAATTTGTAAACTATGTTGTGATCCGTTCACACATTAGAAATAAAAAGCAAATGCACAGAAATTTGTTATAAAAATATCACCTCTTGCACTTCTAATACATGTCTCATCTGTAGGCAAGACAGATTTTCATCGAGAGTAGGGGTAAAAACAACTGCCATGATCCCATGCTTCTACGTGATGTCAAACTTTTATTTTTATTTTGATTAAAATGCACAAAATAGCACAAATCACATACTGTTGCAACACATTCTCACTCCCTGCTCCTCACAGTTTGATGCTTTGTCAGAGCATCATTTGCTGGTGTGCTGCATGGTGTCACTTTCCACTGCACACAGTTGCACAACAAGTGTTTTTCCAACTTACCAACGTCACTTAGCTTCTGTATTTCTGCCATTTAAGGATTTATATTTATTGAATTCTCTCTGATCAAAAACGGACACTATAGGCGTGGTCAAGGCGTTGAAAACAGACAACGAGGGGTCACCACCAAGCAGCAGAGTGTGACGACTTAAGAGTGAAGACAGGTTCACTGTGAATTGAATGTGTTTGTGTAACTTCACATTCACATTTTAAGTCTTTACCGGGCAAGTGACTATTTTTGGTCATTTCCGCACACATTTGCATAACAAGACAGTGACAGCACCAGTTCCTGTGAGGACAGTGAGGCAACAATCTCAGGTCCAGTGTGGTCTCCAGGGTCTGTAAGGTCCACCTCTGCATGAACAGTG
>JAPQRP010038923.1:0-14442 GCA_037367295.1 Apogon hyalosoma | reverse complement strand
ACACCAGAAAGGTGCTTTGGAGCGCTGGCCCTTTAAATGCACGAGCCACTTCAGGCCCCGCCCCCTCCAGGTTGTTGACCGTGCTTTCTGTCCTGTTCAGCCACTTGTGTTTGTTAAATACACCCAACAACTGAACATTTTAGGTAATGGGCTCAAAGTTTGGACATTTTTTCAGTTTTTACTACAACGCTGCTGCTGACAAACAATTACGTCATACTCGGAGGAGTGTTCGTCAGAAGTCATGACCTTATATGTGCAAATGTCATGGGGTAACTAGTCATAGACGTATCAAATTAAGAAGGAATTGAAATGGGTTGTAGAAATCCATTAGATTTTTTTTCCAAAATGAATAGAAAGATATCTTTGCAGCACCTGGAGGGTTCAAATTCAAACTGTATGAACTATTAGGATCCAAATACACAAAGAAATGAACCACAGACTAATAAAAGTGGGATTAGATAAATATGAGCCCTTTAAATCTCACTGAACAGCAGAGTATATATTACTGAACATTTACAATAAAAGACAGTTTTTTATTTATATTTGTCTTCTAACAGGGACTGTAATGAACACAAAATTTGATTGACAGTTCATACTTCTGTTTGCATTGTTTACGTTGTGTGGTTTTCATGTTCCATCAGATTATCGTCCTTATTGTTAAATGTCTGCTTCATCTAAGTCTTGTCTCCTAATGCACGTCTGTACATCCTGAAGGGTTTGTGCTACAGTGGATCACCCACTGGACTGCTCTATTAGGCCTATTGTTTTGCTATCGGGCAACATTACACTGGGGGAAGTGGGTAAGCCCGCCAGTGTAATGCAGCAGCTTTAGGCCCATACAGTGTAAACATATGGCTCAGCTGTGGTTCTTGTCTAAGTTCCTTCTTAAATGTTAACTGCTTTACTGCGGATCTGTATCATGAATAGGCTTCAAAAATAAAACAGACACAGAAATGACTTCAGCAGGTCCCTGGACCCGCTTAAAAAGTAATGATCTGCGTAAAAAAAAAAAAAAAAAATCTGCACACCAATGTTTTTTGTTTTTTTTTAATCTTTAAAATAATCATGTAGCTTTATTACACTTCAAAGAGAAGCCTTTTCAGTTGTTTAAAACCTTAGAATATGGAGATTCTGATCATGTGTTAGTTTAACAAGTCCCAGGTGGTTTCTCACTGTGGATAAGACAACAATGGGGACTTATAGGAACAGTTACACAAATATCCACATGCACTGCCTGATTGGGTCTAATCAGACACTAATAAGTAATAACAATAACATAAAAAGAAAACGCCTATTCTTCCATGATTCATCGTTCCCTTTTCCTAAAGAAAACAAGACACATACTGTTTGAGTACCAGCTGATTCTATTATCGTGGTTTCCTGTAGCAATTAAATTCAGCTATAATAAAACCTATAAATAACTATTATTTGAGTCATTTGTGACCAATGCCAAGTCCAGTGGTGTTATCAGCATCTTAGTTACGTCATATGTGCTTCAGACATATTATGTTTGGACAAACTTACAAACCATGAAACAAAATGCTGGATGGAGGTGATTTTCATTTTTAACCATATTACTTATTTCAATGAACTAATATTTATTTAACCTCAGACCTCGAAGTGACAATCACACAATATTATTCTAATTATTTTTTAACCAAGCATTTTAGCTCTACCTCTATGTACTGCTTAATCAACCAGGGTTCCCACAGATCACAGGGGGTTGTAACATATTGACTGCACTGAGGATGTTGTAATTATTAGATAAAATTCCAATAACATGCTCAGTGGGTAATCAAAGGTCTGAATATAAAACTGTATGATTATTATTTTATCCATTAACCTGCATTCTCATGCCCTGTTCACAGTAATATAGATATTTCTTTCCAAAACATTTTTCCCCTTTACATTTGGGCTCCTTGTCCACACAAACATTTAAGGTTACAAAAAATCCTTACATTTTTTTAAAGTCTATTGAGGAAGATTAAGAGATTGGAAAATGGTGTCACACTCATATTTTGCTTGTGTCTATTATCGGTTTGTCTTATTTGTAGTGAACCTGCAATATCAAACCCAGGTGTATAAATCAGTTCAACAACCACAACCAAGACTTAAAATATAAGTTTGGAACTGAACTTGTTGCCACTTCAACTTCATGACAGATTAAAGGCTCCGTTTTACGGCTTGTCTGAGCATTCGTACCAATTTTTGTGCTTTTGTGTGAAGAGATATTTTCAAAAAAAAGAATGTCATGTGAACAGAATTAAAAAAAATTAAAAAAATTAAAAAAAAAAAAACTTTAGAAAATATTCACAGTAGCATGAACAGGGCATCAGTTTCATCACAAACTGTTAACACAGCTCAAGTAGGGGGAAGAGCGAGAAAAGGAAGTAACAAAAAGTCCATGGTGGCTTGAGTAAAGTATAATTTTTTTGTAGCTCTTAAGTAGGAGTGATTCAAAACTATACAGAACGGAAGGAGGGCCGAACAGGTACTGCCAACAAAAAGGGTAAAAGCTAATCTGCCTAGGGCAAGTAGAGAGCCCAAAAGAAAATCCAAATAAAAGCAAAGAACCACTTCCAGCTATCAAAACACAGAAAAGAGAAGGGGGCAGTACCCAATGGCTAAAATAAAACAAAAAGGCTACTTCCACTCAAGAAGCCACTCCAATCAAAGTTAGAGTTCACAGCATCCATCCATTCGCTTCCACTTGTCCAGGGCCAGGTCACAGAGGCAACTGTCTAAGCAGGGATGCCCAGACTTCCCCTCTCCCCAGAGGCCTCCTCCAGCTCTTCCTGGGGGGTCCTGAGGAGTTCCAAGACCAGCCGAGAGACACGGTCCAGGTCTTCTGAGGTCTCCTCCCAGCGGGACATGCCCAGAACATCTTCCCCAGGAAGGCGTCTAGGAGGCATCTGAAGCAGATGCCCAAGCCACCTCAGCTGGCAGGGGATTGGGTTGTCGAGCCCCCTCCCGACACCGACTGCCGCCCAATCCACAAAGCACCCATTCCTGTCGGCAGAGGCCTGGCTCCAGGATGGGCCCCCGGCTGTGCCGCACCAGGCGACATCACGGTCCTTGATTGAAGTCTCTTCACAGGGGCTTCAGAGCTGCTCTTGGTCTGGCCCGTCACCCAGGACCTGTCCACCACAGCAGTTCAAGAGGAATTAAAAACATCTTAAAGTTTAAACAGGAGAGCCAGACGGGCATACGAAAAGCACAAGCTCACCCTGGCTAACAGTGGGCAAAAGACTAACACAGCACGCAAAGGCTGAATAAAAGGTGGTTTCACAAAGATCACAGACAAAAGGTGCTAGTTAACTGAAATTCAGAGCAGCTGGTGGATACACTCAGGCGCTGGAGCAGGTCAAATCTAACAAGTTCAAAGACTAAAAACACCAAAAAAAAAAAAAAAATTGATTCAAAAGTCAAATACTTATAAAGTTAAAGCACAGAGTTCACAAAAGCAACACAACCACACACAAAAGGAGCCCAAGGTGAACTGAGCTGAGGACTGGTCAGCTGGAGCTGCTTAAATATGATCAGCCAGTGGGCGGGGCTTAGGTAATTGTCAGCATCATCCAATCAGAGAGCTCCACATTGGCACGAGGAAGAAAGAAGTCTGAAAGGGCATTCCTGGCCTTTCACAGTAAAAACATACATTATTAACAGACAAAGGGGGGAGATGAGGCAGCACAGCCCAGGGGCTTCATTGATTTTAATTATTGGGGATAAATAATTACTTTTTTTTTTCATTGTGTTACTGTGTCCTGGCTTTTTTTTTCTTTTTTTTTTTTTTCAAAGAGGTTGTAAGTCACCATTTTAATCTACTGTATAACACAGCATTACACAACATGTCATTAGCTCTTTATCTGTTTGTATGCAAAAAGCTAAACTTCAAAAACTGATAAATATACAAATAAAAATAGAACACATCCCACCCTGCTGGGTTTATTTTCATTTCACGGGACTGATTAGATGAAGATATCGATTGGCTGCAGAGTGGACAAGACTTGTTGACTTCGTTTTAATCTGGATGTGTGGACATGCTGTGAATTATGCTTCATTCATTGATTGTTTATTATCCTTGCAGAAGAGGCATTTTGGACTTTAATCCATCTCTGTGATGTCGGATAGATCACATTGCTCATGATAATCGCTTTTACATTTTTGAAACTCTTTCCTCCTCGTGTGGGATATAGTGCAAAGACAAAATTAGAAAAAAAAAAAAATAATAATGATAATAACTACTTTAAAGTGGTGTGCATGGAATTAAAGTAAAATAAACCATTCTATGGGTTTACTGAATGTCGCTGATCTGATCTGTGTTTACGCAACTCTAGAACTTTTTTGACAAGTACAAAGTGTCTTGACCTTATATGTGCAAATGTCATGATGTAACTAGTTATAACAAGTTAAGAAGGAATTGAAAGGGGTTGTTGAAATCCACTCCATTTTTGCTCAAATTAATCTAAAGATAGCCTTTGCAGCACCTAGAGGGTTCAAATTCAAACTGTATGAACTATTAGAGTCCAAATACACAAATAAATGAACCACAGACTAATAAAAGCGGGTTTAGCAAAATATGAGCCCTTAAACAAAATTGGTTGGGAACTTTTGATCATTTGGACCAACAGCTATTTGATGAATGTGAATTTGTGCATAAAATAAAGACATTTTACAACCATTTTACCATATCACCATATTGTGATATCTTCGTAGGATAAACCAACACCAACATGTTAAATATTTAATGAACGTATCGTAAGCAAATTAGTGATGAATGGATTTAAGCAGAGATAACTGGTATCCTTTTTTTACTAGATTGTTAAAGTTGTTAAAGCTTTACATGCAAATTAATGTGGTGAACCAAAGAAACTGTACTGCAGCCCACTTTTGGGTCTCGACCCAAACTTGGGGAATGATTTAAGGGACGTCTCCAGAGATTTTCTACGTTTTTGCAGTTGATGACAAATCCTATGGAATACATTTCTACAAATACGTGCCAGTTACAGCTGCTGATAACAAAGAATGAATCAATTTATGCTCATCTCCAAAATGACGTGACATGGCATGAAATTTGAAAACCCCAAAATACATTGACAGTTTTGAGAAACGTCAGCATTTAGGATTCAGTAATGTCGGAACAGGTTAAGGCACAAAAAGCTGTTTATTGCTGTTTTAATTATTAGATTCTGTACACGTTGTTGGGGAGCACCTAGTTCTAGGTAACAGTGATGCATGATTAAAGTACAAAATGAAAAATTATAATTGGCAATTAAAGAGAGGTGAAGTTACTAATCAAAACACAGTGTTTGTTTTGCTGATAAGACAGTTTGGATTGAAAAAGTAGTTCAGACAATTGCTGTTCATATATATTGGTTCTGTAGTGACTATTTATCATCAAAATTAAACTAACTGAAAAGTGACTGAACTTTAGACTCGTCCATAACTCAAATAACCACTGGATGCACCATGGGTTTGTGGTTTACACAGTCAAAAACACAATGTCCATTCCATAGATGTATTTCAGGGGTTTTATTCTCAGGTTTTGCAGGCGAACAACAATTAAAGTCTATTTGCTGCCTCTCCTGCTCATCCTGTCAACCTGACTGACCGACCGACTGGTAAAAAACCATGGGCCCACCCAGGTGCATGCTGGTCCCCCTCGGTGCTGCCTATTTATGAGCAGGTGTCCACAGTCTAAACCAATAACAAAATCAAAACAAAACAAAAGGTGCTAAATAATAATAATAATAATAATAATAAATAAAGCATTTTTCATTTGGTGGAATCTCAAAGTGCTACAGAGAAGACAGTCCAATAATAAACAAATAAAATAAAATACTGTATCAGGAATAAAAGACTAAGCAATTAAAATTATGCTAATTATGCTAAATACTAAAGAATGAAAGCAATAATCATGACAGTCAAAAAATATATATTCTAAATATTAAACAAATCGATCCAAAATAAACAATTAGCAAAAAAAAATTAGATTACTGAACCAAAAGCAAATTAACTTTGAACAAAAAACTAAACGGACAAATAGCTCCGACAGGTTCTCTTGTATGAATTTGCACAAAGTGGGAAAAAAGGAAAAGTACTTTGAGAAATTATCTGTAGAAATCCAGCTCTTAAAAGTCATCGTATGGCATTGCTCAATACATACACCCACAAACTTATTATAATAGTTTCATGCAAATAATGTCAGGAAAGACAAAGTGAAAGAGTCATTACACTTTTTTTTTTTTTTTGGTCTCACTTTCTTTGAGCAGCCAGTCTTCTCTTTACTGTCAGACAGCATCCGGCAGCCTCATAATCATTTATACAAGCGTCTGTGAATACCAATCAGGGCCGGCTGATGTGTTCCTGCTGTCTGTTTGGCAGTGAAAATAAAGGGCAGCGCGGGAGCTGAATGTTCATCATTTGATATTAACACCAGACAAAGCAGGCCTCTTTGATCACGGCCCGAAGGTCAAACGCAACAGCTGTTGTGACACGGTGACGGGAGGCAAACCTTTTCTTCCTGGCCCCGGGGGACGTCAGCCTCCCGCCAGGCAGGAGCCTCTCCATGTGTGTGTTCAGAAATCTTGAACAGAGTGTGGATTTTGGGAGGATTTTTGAGGAATTCTCATTCTTTTTTGAGTAACACTGCACACCTGACAAAGTAAGACCCTGCTCTACCTGCAAATCCTTCCATAACGTAACAATTTTTAATAACAAATCACGGGTTTTGTTGTTTTCTGTGCACACAACGTACATTCATTCCGTTCAGGTAGACGCCGTCCACCAGCGGCCATTTAAATAAACTCAAACACTTGACAGGTTAAAGATCTTTGGCTCTGAGAGGAGGAGATGCTTCTCATTCAGTTTTCTGAGATCAAAGAAGTCTTTGGCCCTCTGTTTTATTTTTACCTTTTCTCCCCTCGGAGCCACTTTGATGTGCTGGATTGCCTATAGCGAAATGCTCAGCTGTTAAAAGAAGATCTACCGTGAAACTCTGCATCATTGTTGAAGATCTTTACAGTTTGGAGCTTTGGGAAAAGATGACGTACACAGACAGTTTCCCGCTGCAGCTATTGTTCTAAGACGTAAGCACTGCAGAGACTGTCCTCATCCCAAAATGACACCGTAGAATGTTGCACATTTATGTAAATATAGATTTTCCCCTCAGTAACAGTAGTTTATCTTTTTAGATTTTATGCTCTTTTTCTCCTGTATGCCGTTTTTTTAAATGCCACTTTGTTTTGGTTGTGTAACTTCCGAGTTAAATTACTCTGTTGCAGTTTTTTATACGTATACTCTAATACTTACCGTGACCCTTAGGTCCCGCTCAGGCATTTTTGTCCTTTATTTTTTTCTTCATTTGTTGATCATTTTTGGCTGTGTTGCAGCTTTTGGCATGAACTTTGGCAGAAAGGTTTCTTTTTAGTTATATATATATTTTTTTTTAATCCAGCATATTTTACTCCTAGATGTGTTTTATTTTCCCATGATGCATTTTGCATCCTCTGGTCACCTTCGTGGACAAAAATATACACGCACAGAAAACTACTATAAAACATCATGCGTCAACATTTTTTTTTTTTTTTTTTACATAAATCTCTGAAACAACTTCCCTCCTGCTCAAAACTACCAAACATTCAACAGTTTTCAGGATTTTAACCCTTTAAATGCCTGTTTAATTATTTGAATTCGGAGTGATTTATTACCAAAAAAAAAAAAGGAAATCCTGAAAACTGTTTAATATAGTTTTTGTTGGTAGTTTTGAGTAGAGGGGGGGAGTTGTTTAGGAGGTTTAATTTTTAAAAAGCAAAATAAATGTTGACGTATGAAGATTTTATAGTTGTTTTCATGTGCATGTACATTTTTTTTCCACGATAATCTTTGACATATCCAAGGCTCTGATAACCACCAGCGTTTCATCTACCTACTATTTATTTTATGGAAAATATTTCATTTTTTGTGTTGTTTTTTATTTTTTTGTAATAACTCACTCAACCCTTTAAATGCCAGTTTAGTCATTTGAATTCTAACATTCTGAAAACTGGTCAATGTTTGGTTTTGAGCAGGGGAAAAGTTTAAGAGATTTATTTAAAAAAAAAAAAAAAGCTAAAATAAATGTTGACGCATATTGATTTTATTGTGGTTTTTGTGTGCGTGTACTTTTTTTTTTGTCCACGAGGGTGATCAGAGTTCTGTTTTTTTAGGGAGGTATGAGGGTTAAACTTTTGTGGCATTTAGTGTGGACGGCAAAGCAAGATTTTCATTGCACAGGGAAATCTGTTTCATTACTGTACGCATGACAGTACACGCTTTGAATCTTGAATCAGCAGAAATGTATTAATATCAAGCAGTGCATTTAATTTTAGCTGTCACTGACAATTTGTTCATTATTCAACTAAATGTTAAACGCGTTTGATAACAATTCCCTTTTTCAAACACTTCAACAAGCTTTTCTTTTTTTATTTTTTTAAATCAAGATTCCAATAGTTCAACAGTACTCACGTGGTTCTTATGAAAGTGTTAAATAATATGAAACTGAATTCTTATTCTGTTTAAGTACCGTTTTTGATTTTTGCGTCAAAGCTGCATTCACATCTACAGATCACAGAATACTGCTGGAAGACTGGAAAACTGGGCAGGACTTTCCAGCTTTAAGTGTAAAGCTTGTGTTGTTGAATTATTTTGTCACCATCAGCAGATATAAATCTAACAGATCAGCTACGTGTGGAATTCCCCAGGGATCATTGCTTGGACCCTTTCTGTTGCCTTTGGTCACATTTTACAAGCAACAGAAAATTGTCTCCACCTTTCAATGATTGAGAATAAAATGTGTCTTATTCTTATAAATCAAGTTTCCATGAATAAATCTACACAGTTGTTCAGTTATGTGATATTTAATCTTCCCCTCAGCCTAAAGTCTCAATTTGTCTCATTTTTAAGCAGATTATGAGACTCAATCAGTATTTATTATGAGTAAGTTTCATCATGAGAACCAGTCTTTTCTTTTTGCCATTTCTTATTTGTATGCGATGTTCACACACATCAAACATTTTGCACATTCATTCACACGAAATAGATTAACGTGAACAAAACGGAAACTATTTTAAACGAATACCATATTTTCAAAGCTTGCAAAAACTACTTTATGTCAAATTTGTGACCAAAAGAGACAAGAAATTGGTGTGGCAGTTTTTGAATATTGACATTCATATCTCACCACGTACTGTTCAGTAGTAAAATGTGGGCAATATTATTTCACATTTAATTCCGTATTTTAATGTGTTTGTGCGACAAAGAATGTGCTGAATGCAACTCCGTGCAGCTGTGTTATCAGTTCAGTCAAAATAAAATAGTTTTCTGTTTTTTGTTTTGTTTGGGTTAAAGCGCTGTGCAGTTTGTATGAATGGGGTTATGAGCAGCGTCAGATAAATATTCAGGCTTCAAATCTGAGCATTACCTGAGAGCTGAATGGATGGGAGCTGAGGGTGAAAGGACACCAGGATTTATGTTCCTTTAAGAAAAGTGATGAACGAATCTGAAATGTTCGCTCTGACTCCACTGTCATGACAGCGTCGATCAGGTGGCTTGCTCTTATATTTCCCCTGCAGATCTCTTAAAAAGTAATCTTTTCAAAACATGTTTTATTTTATCAATTTTTTTTTTCCCATTTCATTTTTACTGCTGCAGGATTGATCCTCATTTCGGCAATCAAACCCAAGCCATCACTTTGCTGCCATCCACTCACTCATATTTTTCTCTTTTTATATGTGTTCTGATCAGAATGTGGATGTGTTTTTAACAGCACAGCCACAAGGTTGCTGCCGGCTGCCCACGTTCATGCAACATGGATTTTCCTTAACAGCTTGGCAGCAGCAGTGCGCTAACATAACTTTACTTGTCACTGTAAATGTCAAGCAATCAGGTCTTCTCAAAAAGGTCAACATTTTATGAGTTGTTTAACATGTTGACCAGATTACAGTTGTGTTTTCATAGCAGCCTGCAGGAGGATGACCGTGAATCTTAAAATATTACATGAACCACTATATTACATGAACCACTGGATGCGAGAGTGTCTGACAATGACATATGTGGAGGTGGCGACTGGTCATCCAACCTGGGCGGCCATATGTTCATATCTACCTGAAGGTGAACAAGAACTGGACACAACCACCATGACTCCCATTTATAAGCCTTGAGGAAGTCAGGTGAGACAGCAGTCCACAGCAGGAGCAGATGAATTGTATTGCTCAAGGCTATGATTTTAGATTCTGTTTTTAACCCTTTAATCCCTGTGACATTATTCCAGGTAAACGTGCCGCTGTGAATTGTCATAAAAGCTGCAGTGAGTATGTGCTTGTGTTCCTTTTCTTCAGTGTTTTTTTGTTTTTTTTTTCTATGTGTTTTAGGGTCAAAACAGGTGGAATAACAGAAAAAAAACAAAGAGAGGAACTGAAGTTTGACAGGTTTTTACTAAATAAGGCGTTCAAAATGTACATCAATAAGAGATTTAGGATGTTAAACATGAACTGTGAAATGGAACACACTGAACAACAAGGATTTGAATTTGAGTCCAATAGTTTTTGTTATGGGGCTTTTTTTTTTCTAAATCAGACAGCTGCTTTTTAACACCTGGTTGAACTCCAAAAAGCAGTTTCACAGTCAAAACACCGAAAAAACACATTTAAAAAGGAAAAAAAAAAAAAAGGAAAATCTCCACAACACTGCAAACAACAGTAAAAACAAAGCATAATGTGCTGTGCACTTTTAATCCCTCTCAGCCAAATATAGTGTACGATTCTGTTGAACGTTACTGCTCTATAATTTACATTAGATTGTGTTTGTGTGAAATATATTACATACAAATTTAGATTTGAAAGTACTCAGATATTATAACTGCGCAAGGCCATTCGACATTGAAAAAGTAGGTCAAGGTCACCTATTTTCAATATTCTTCTGCTCCATGCCAAGATGCATCCACAATATAAATTTGATGCTGATATCTGAATGCATTCTTCACATAATACGATTATGTCGTTGAATGGACAGACAGACAACAAAACAATTACAATACCCCTTCAGCCAGAAATTGGCTGAGGGGTAAAAACGACAAGGAAATGGTGTTAAAAAAAAAAAAAAAAAAAAAAAAAGCCCATACTATCTATTTTTATAGCAAGTCGGTCTCACTCACTGCTCTGTGTTTTGCCCCCCATTCCACAGGCAGCAGGGGGGTGCACTGAGCATGCTCAGATGTCTATTTAAGGAACAAGGTCTATTCTATCAGCAAGTTTTGAAATGTTTCCTATTGAGCAAACGGTTGAATTTTTATGAATATTTAAAATAAATCATCTTTCAGAACGCTCACCACAGACACATCAGGGGTTAAAGGATTAAGCAGCTAAATATTTGTTTGGTTTGGGGGACAAAAATCCTACTTGATGTAAAATTTTATTCATGTAGTGAAAAATTAAATCCATAATAATACCTGATAATCTCAAGTCACAAATGAAGGTCAGTGCTTAGAATATTACCTAGAAAAAGAACTCATAGAGTAAGTTCAAGGCCTTGACAAGGAGGAAAATCTTCCATTGAGCAAAAAAAAAAAAACAAACTTTGACAGAATGGGGCTTCAGGTAGGCGGCCATCTGCCTCGACCAGTTGGAGTGAGTGAAAAGGAGAGAGAGCAAAGAAAAGCATGAAGGATGAGGGAAAAGAAAGCAACACAGCCAGTGGACAACGGGGTCAGACACAGGACAGAGAAGAAAAAAAGAAAAAAAAAAGAGGAAAAATAATCATCACCATTGTGGTGGGACCTCGACATCACAGAATAGACCATTTGTTCCCAGGTTCGTTCAGATTATTTTTCTGTGATCGCACCTATCATGACACTCAGATGTACATGAAAGTCTGCTTTTCCTTTTGAGTACCATGACCGCTACGATCATAGGGTGTTAAGACGTTAAGCGAATTTATGTTGGAGAAATGGAAGGTTTAACAGTGAAGCAAATTACGGGGAATAAGTTAATTCATGTATTTGTTCAAAATAAATTGACAGTGTTTACCCAATTAACTATTTACATTTATGTTTGCAGAATTATTATTTACACATTGAATTACTCTCATCTGTTGTACATAAGCAGCTAAGATAACCTGTTGAATCTGCCTTTCGAAATCACATTTACCGATCTAAGTACTGCCAGCTCCTGATTGGTTCGTTCAGTCATGCGGGTTTTTGGTGTCAGGAAGTGTGGTGGCGGTGGGTGCCATGTGTGCCAAGTAAAGCACTGTTCACTGTTTCGTTTTATAAAGAGTGAACCATAAACCACCAACGAACCCTCACGTTACATTATTAATTAACAGCACTAATGAGGCTACGGCTGAAGTATGGCTCGTGCTACGTCAACACTAATATACGTAGATATTTTTCCAAACAAGTATTTCACCTTTTTATTTTTTGTCCAAAGAGCTTAATTTCTACAAAATTGAAAACATGTATAAACCATTGTTGGATGCTATGTATAATGGATGCAGACGAGGCAGAGGCTTTAGTCTGTCATAAAGGTGAGCAATAATAAAAAGTTGAATTACCTTAAAGGGGTCATATTTAGCTAAACCCACTGGTCTTTGCTTCATTTATTTATGTATTTGGACCCTGATAGTTCATAATTTTAACCGTCCAGGTGCTGCAAAGCTATCTGTATATTCATTTTGGCAAAAATCCAGTGGATTTCTACAACCTTTTTCAATTCCTGCTTAATTTGTTACGTTTTATAACTAGTTATGTCACGACATTTGCACATATAAGGTCAAAACTTCCGATGAACATTTCTCTGAGTTCGACATAATTGTTTGTCAGCAGCAGCGGTTGTAGAAAAACTGAAAATATGTCCAAACTTCGAGAAGATTCCCGAAAATGTTCAGTTGCTGTATTAACGAACACAAGTAGCTGAACGGGACAAAGTAGCTCGACCAACAACCTGAAGGGGGTGGGGTCATGTGCATTTAAAGGGCCAGCGCTCAAAAACCACCTTTCTGGTGTCATTAGTCAGAAATAGGGTTGAAGATGGAGCTGTGGAGTTGAATGAATGAAGAATTCAGAGCCAAGCAGAGTATTTACAGTTTATGGAGACCACAGGGAAATGTTTGAAAATGAAGAATTCCTTTTCAAAAAGCAAAATATCGCTGCTTTAGGTGCTGTTTAGCATTTTGTAGAAGTTTGTTGTAGTGTCCTTTAATCGTGTAGATTTCATGACAACATTAGTACGTGTCTGTGGTGCTACCATCGGTACTACCTACTGCAATCTAATATATATCAACTTTTGACCAATATTTTCGTGCATCAGATGTTGATTCATTGCACAAAATAGGAACAGACACACATGAATTGGGGTGTGACAATCTGTCCATTTTCTAAACAGAGAGATTCTTTAAAACACCAGTTTATGTGTACCCATTTCTTCATTCATTCATTTACTTATTTTTTTTTATTTTTTGCATCTCAAAATGTCATTTACATTAAACATACAGTACACTGTGTACAGAGCATTGGTCTTTTTTTTATAAGTGACAGAGCATTGGTCTTTTTTAATGAGTGGTATCAATATTGTATAATCTTAATTGTGTGTGTACATATGTATGTTGTGTACAAAGCAGCATAAATGTATAATGTTTTATTTGTCAGTCGAATGTGTACGCTGGATTGTACTGTTTATGTATTGGATTGTATTCTTTTTATGTAAACTATGTTGTTTTATGTAGGGACTAAAGATGGAAATGAGCCTCGGCTATGATCTTGCGTATTGGCACATATTGTTTTTAATAATATGCGCTGTCCCTTTGAAATTAAACGTCAGCTTAATACATTTTTGTGTTGATTCAGATCATGAATGATTTATTTTTCGCCAAAGCAGCCTGCAGGACAAGAGAGGAGTTTTGAAAACCAGATACCTTTTGCTAAGGTTTATTCATGTCAAATCAAACCATACTACTTTAAAACTGAGAACAATTATTCATTTGTTGGTCAATAAAATGCATCAATGCTTTACTCTGGCACAAAGCATACATTTGCATTTGTACATATGTATGTGTTTATACATATGTGTTCAGACCTCAGCTGGAGAGGAGGGCTAATTTCGTGGGATTTTAGTTGAATACCCATAGTCTAAAGCACTGGAAACAGTTTTAACACTCCCTGTTTGCAGAGCTGTTTGCTTATTTAAATACCTGTTATTTTTTTCTTCTCTGAAGTTAAAATACATTTGGAACTTAAAATGTCATTTATATTAAATATACAGTCGCGGAAAAAATTACCAGACCACCCCTTGTTTTCTTCAGTTTCTTGTTAATTTTAATGTCTGGTCCGACTAAAGGTCCATTTGTTTGAACAAATATAATGATACCAACAAAAATAGCTCATAGTAGTTGAATTTCAGAGCTGAT
>JAPQRP010038875.1:0-14445 GCA_037367295.1 Apogon hyalosoma | reverse complement strand
TTATGAAAGAGCTGCAGCATCTGGAACCCACCACAAGGAACATTTGACAGAGAAACAGTACCACAGTGCTTCAGTTTGAACATTTGACACATAAACAGTACCACAGTGCTTCAGTTTCTGCTTCACAGTTTGTCATGTCTTTAATGTATTGTGACTGTTTCTCTCAACTCACCACATATTTCTTATTTGTAAGATCTTGTTTTACACTTAATTTTATTATTTATTTATTTATTTGCAGTAGCCTACCATTGGATTGCATTGTGGTTCCTGTCAATGTACCACCTGAAGTACTCAACGGCTTTCCCTTCACTGACTGATCATGTCTGAAGCATCATGCAGTCTGTAACAAGGTGATGTTTATATCATTAAGTCTTCCAAGTTCTTCAGAGAAAATCTGGATCTAATAAAAAAAGAGATCAGCCTCACTGATTAGGAACTCAAAATGTAATTATAAATAATATTAATATCAGAATAGTTTGAAATTAGTTTTATGTGAAAAATTCTGTCTCTTTTATGAATCAGGTACATTTGACTTTCATACTCTTCCATCTTTAACCTTCACACCTCTTGCAGGACTTTGCCTATTTGTTCATCAGTAATGTCTTTGACAGATGACACGAAAATGGGTACCCCTGAGACGTGGCTGACCAGATCCTTTGACAGGAAATGTATGCCATACACAATGCATACAACGAACATCTTCCCTACCAAACTAAATTCATTCTCTCTGATTGCTGCTCATAGAAATACAGAGTAATAAAGTGGACATCAGTAACCCGAAACAGTATCTGCTGAACTGTAGACAAGGTAATGGGCCATTACCTTGTCTACATAGAGCTATTACTAATGGATGGATGAATGGATGGTTCTCCATCAGATATGGGTCAGCTGTTCAGCCTTTTCATCAGAAGTAAGACCAATACTCTCCTCAAACCACCCATATTATCAGAAAACTTCACTAGGAGGTCCTTCATTTCAGAGAATGTTCCCCTTTTGAATCCTGATGGCTCCATCCCAGATGTTGTAGCAGCAGATGTTAAATCGGCTCAAATCTGTGGCGGTCAATGGTGAGTGCCAGATTTGCAGTGACCTCTGTTATAGATGACTGATCCCTCACTAGCAACACATAAATAATGACTGTATTAATTTGATGTTATATCACTGCAGACAGATTCAAAAAAAGAAGCAACGGATATAATAAGTTTTAGTATTAAGTTTTCACTCTGACACAAACAACACTGCCTCCCTCCCTTTTTACATTTCAGAACCCCAGAAATGCCAGAATGCAGCCTGTGCACATTGTCCTGCTTTAATAAACTAAAATAAAGACAGTGCATAAGTTATTGCTAACACTCACAGTGCAGAATGTCAATAGCATAATCTTTATTTTAAAAAGTAACCTTTGATATGTTACCATCACTCGTTCCAGTGTTATCGGTATCGTACGTGAATCTAATGTTCCTTCCACATGGGGGGGGGTTACACTGCACTCTGCTCCCGAGTCATTCTATGTTTCTTCCTCTTCTTGTTAGATCACGTTTGATCATGCTAGATTTCCATCTTGGAGGACTAGATTCTAGATCGGTGGTGGGACAGGATCGTTGTGTGTGTGGTGTGTTCAGATTATAGAGGCACACCACACACAGTACAATCAAAACTGTTCAATGCCTGATTTTTTTGTCTTTATGTGTGGGGTCTGTAACAGATAAAACAATCTCTAAAGATTAAGAAAATCTTTATGTGTGTACCTCGCTTTAAAGAGAAGGTAGACCGTAAATCTAATCAATAAGTGAAGGAAACAACAAGTTTGACAGGTTACACAGCAGGTGGCCCAAAGTTATGCAATGTTTAAAATGGAAATACTGGGCACTTCTGCATTCCACTTTTCTTCATCATGCATCACATTGGGTAATTTGAAAACCATGACAATGTTAATTCTTACCTCAATAGAGAAGTAGGTCAATAGTTTTTGAAAAATGTATACAATTTAATGATTTTCATAGGAAGTCACATTAAAATCATGAGATATATATAGATCTATCTATCTATACTTACTAATACAATAAGACCTTGGTAATAACAGTAGATCTCTGATAAACCAGTACACGTAGCTACATAGCTTGTGTCCTGCTTTATAGATTTCTTAGTTTCGGTACAGAACCAGTTTAAAAAAACATTCTCATGTAACTAATACATTCTCTTCTGCAATGTTTTGTTTTCATAAAATGATGTCAGCTGACTTCCTGAATGAACAGATTTTTTTCTTTGCTGTTGGCACAAGTATATTCCAAGAAGACATTGGCGGGGTTCATCAGGCTCCTGTTGTGAAGAAGTGCTTCAAAGAGCATCAGACATCATTTTCACTCATGGACTGGACACCACAGAGTCCAGAAGACTTTACCCAGTGATTTGACTATCATCAGTACAATATTGGTGAAAAATTTAAGTCACTCTAAATAGAAGTGATTGATGTGACATTTATTGTGACATTGCATAAACATATTCACATGGCATAAACATGATCAAAGCTAAAGGCAACTTTTTTGACTAGAATTACGTGTTAACTCATAACTCAGCCACTAAATGTGACTGGCCATAAAATACATGTCTGGAAAAATTTGGAAGTAATTTACAGTTTTCATACTGTTCAATCTGTTTTCATTAGCTTAGTACTAGGACTAAAAAATACCAAATAGAAAAGAAAAAGGTAAAAGGTTTGTTTATTATTAATTTATTATTTGTTAATAACCACACACATGCACACACTAAACAAAACAAAAAAAAAAGCAGAGTTTCATCTTGTCATCAGCTCTGATGATGGGTGGTGTCCCATCTAGCACTCAATCATTATTCCCTTCGCTTAGTACAGTACATCAAAGCCATCGTGCAGACAGTGACACATGCTGCTGTTTATATACATATATATACGTACAGGTGTTGGAGATAAATGTCGTCTTACAGTGGATTTGTCAAACGGCATAAAACTACCTGAGAGCAAATATCAGATCTGTCTGACATGGGGTGGCGTTCAGTGTTCATCAGGGAAATCTGATCAGTCACAGCACAGACACCAGTCCTGAACGCAGCATGGACGTGGACACATGAACATGAGCCCAGTAAAAGTGTTTTCCCTGTAGTTTTTTTCATATGTTTTTTTTTTTTTTTTAATACATACATACGTCTCACTTTCCCACTGATTAGACTGGGACGGATCACTGCAGTGCATATGGGCTACGCTGTGATTATGAAACACTTAAAATGTTATGTTGATAGGATTCTGTTGCAAGTAATGTGGTAGAAATTGCAGTTGGAAATGTGATTGTCATAAGAGAAAAAAAGAAAATAAAAATAATAAAAAATGCACAAATCTTTTTGCTGTTTACTATGTTTATGATATTAGGATTTTTGCTGTTTACTGTTCCAGTTTAAAAAAAAAAATACAAATGCACCAAAAGAAAACAAACATGAAGCGTTAAAAAAAGGGAGATTTAATTTCAAATACTCTACTTTTAGTTTAGAACACTTACAAAATACTTACAAAACAAAAAAACATGATGGGGTCGTAATATATTTTTTAGGAGAGTGTTTCTAGTGAAATTTAATTACAAAGCACACACACACGCACCATCTCATTACTAAACTGGAACAAGTTTCCTTTATGTCATCAGCTCTGATGACGAGTGCTTGATGGGTGGTGTTGCATCAAGCCCTCCTCCTCCTCCTCCTCATGCACCTCTTAACATTCCCTTCATTTTCTACACTGTGTCAAATCCATACAGACAGTAACACATACTGCTTGAGATAAATCGTTTTCTTGAGTCTGGAAACTGTCACCATGTCCATCCCGTCTGAAACCCTCCGTTTGCACAAGACCTCCAGGAATCATTATCTGTCTCTCCCCTGTGGTGAGGAGTGTCTGGTCACTTATGTTTTCATCAGTGAAAGAGGAGAAAACCTCAAATGTAAAACAAGGACACTGAACCATGAACCAGCTGGAATTGAAGGTAAATATTTAATCAACTTCAGATTACTCTTTTACAGAGAGCCAGACCTGAGATTTATAACTTTTTGTTTCCTCATAGATAAATCTTGTCAGTTACTCGGCTGATTTCTACAGTAGTAATTCAGTAATAATTAAGAGGTAACTGTTTATGAAAATCACACAGTTTTGCTTATTTTACTTGAATTGAATGAGTACTACAAATGCATTTTAACAAGATTTAACTATATTTTGATCACACCTTTTTAATGTATTTAATCAGATTCTGGTGTCTAACCATGCCCTCAGCTCTTTGGGGTTATCGCATGAAACAACATATTTCAAAGGCTTTCATAAATACAGGTTTATTCAGGCAGGGACATGCATCAAATAACTTTGACACACCATCACAACGGATTTGAAGTGAAGCAATCAAGATGTGATTGAATTGTAGACTTCAGCATTAATTCAGGAGCTTTAAAAAGTATTGTATGGTATTAACTGTTTAGGAATTACAACCATTTTAACCAAAATGTCTCAATTTCCAGAAGCTCAAAAGTAACTAGAAAACCGACTGACAAACAGCTTCATTTCCACATACAATCTGTGCCTGGGTTATTCTATAACAAATGAAGCTGGAGTTGATTCCAGATGTTGATTTCTCTATTTATTTTTTTGGCATTCTCATTATAAGTCTAAGGAGGTGTCAGTGTGAGTGAAGGAGGCTATCATTCAACTGACTGTTTCTGTTCAGATCCACTGTGAAGGTGCACAGAGGCAACTTTACAACATTTGTTTCACTGTCCAAATATTTATTGACCTGACTGTAAATAAAGGAAATGATTAACATGATGATTTTATTTTACTTTTTACTGTTACTGTATCATTAAACACCAGGTCAACAAAATGGGTGAGTTAAGACGAAATAAATATATCTACAGTTTTACTTAACATGAATATGTTTTAGACAGAAACATATGTTAAAGGTCTTGAAGGAAAAATGAGATCAGTATAAAAAAAACATTAAGAGTGTGTAAAACTGAAAATCCCAGTGGAATTTACCAAGAAAGTAAAGGAATTAACTGGATCAGAGGATCCAGAACCTATGTTCTAGGGTCTCATAGTTTTACTTAAACCCTTCTAAAGAACACATCAGATCATAAAACAGGATCTCATAAATGCCACTAAAGTCAGGTGTTAGACTTGTTCTTCCAAAATGACATATTAGTCATTCCATTTTTTTTTTCTCAGCCTTAAACGTTTAGTTCTGAAATAACATGACAAATCAATCAGCTGATCAATAACCAAAGAGTCAAAAAAATATCTTTGGTATTTATGACTTAGAAATACAGATGTCTTCAGGGGAAACTGATGAACTGCTTGTTTTAGTGTGGCAGATCAGTGCAAAAGGACATTTTTTGCATCTTTCTTTCTCTCTTTCTTTCTAGTAACTTTGTTAAAGTGGACATCATCTCCATATATTTTAACACAGCATGATGTTGTAGAGCAATTTGCTAAATTATAGAATCAAATCATTTGGAATTTACTCGATTACCTTCAAAAGACCATCTTCTGATCAAACTGCTTTCCCCGTCAGAGCAAAAGAGAGGAGGAACTCACTCCCTATAAACATTAGAGACTCTTCCACTCTGACTATATTTAAAAAGAAACAGAAAGCAAAGGTGAAAGCAAATCAAACCTGTGATCGATGACAGGCCTCTTGATGTAATTGTTTTCAAGGAAATTTCATTGCGTTTTGTTGATGAATTTGTCAGTAACATGTTGTAGCGTAGAAGTCTCTCCAAAACAAATATGTCGGGCACCAGACAGGAGAATGGTTAAAGTTAAATTCAACCTGTCAAATTTCTAAAATATTTTACTTAAATTGGAGAAAAAAAAAACAGCTGCTCACTTCATTACTACAAAAGACATATAATCACACAACACCATAAAATTAAGGTTTCTTGCTTTTCTTATTTTTAGTCGGTAATTCAGAATCATCAACATAGTCATCATCAAAACATGTTAGAATATTCATCAAACAAACATATTAAATCAGGAAACAATAAATTGAACAGACATTAAATTAAACTTAGGTAGGAAGAAAACCAAAGTTCTTTGAATACATGTAGACCAAGGGGGGAGGATGAGAGGGTGTAGAAGTGCAGGTGAGAGTCATTGGGGGTATTAGTGGTGAGTCAGTTTTTCAGTTCTTTCCAGGGAATGATGGTGAGTCTGGAGATGAGTTCAGTTTAGTTCATAGGGTTGAGAGTGTTTGCATGTGAACGGGGAAAAAAGATGAATGGGCAGGTTCTGGGCAGTTCAGGGCAGGTTGGAGGTTGGAGGTGTATGTGTGGGGGGTGGGGGAAGGGAGAGCGCAGGGATACCTTCAGGTCCGACAGTAGAGAAGCCAGGAGAGCTTCAGTTAAAGGGGAACTTACCTGCTGAGAGTTGTCCTTTGACCCACAGAGAGCATCCACAGAGTCCACACAGGTCCAGTCCACCTGTTCCAGGGGTTCTGCTTCTCCTCTAAAGAATCTAGGGTCCACACCGGGCCTTTTCCATATTCTTCAGTGAAAGTCAGGTTAATGTTTTCCTCCTTTCCTTTTCATTCTCACTTCTTCTGTCTATCTGACCTCCTTCCAGTCTCTCCTTTGTTTGAGTTTCCCTCCACACTCAGCTCTCAGGTGTGTCTCATTTATAACTTTCTCCTCCTCCTCCTTAAACCAGTGATGTCATTTCCTCAGTTCCTGCTTCCTGCTACAATGTTGATATGTTGAAATTTAAATGTGCTGTGTTATGTATTGCCTCTCTGTACCATGCATCATCTAGGTATGTTTTTAATGTGTCACTCATAGGTAGCTGGGATAGGCTCCAGTACCCCCCCCATCAGAAGATGAATGAATGAACATGTAATTTGAGCTGATCATACTGTTCACATTTTACTTTATTATTGTGCACTATTATTTCAGAGAGAGTTAAGCAGGCACCTTATATATATATATGATTTGTTTGTAATGTTACTCGGTGTAAGCCTGTCAACATGGTGCATCTGAGCAGTGCCCAAACCAGTTTTACACAAAACCTGTGGAAGCAAAGAGCATTTTCATGTTCTACGTTTTGACACGGACTTTTCCGAACGCACTGTGTCTCTTCAGCAGCAAAGGCAAAGTGAAATCAACCACTGAAAGCAGACTGTTTCTGAGTTTGTGAAGCAGAAATAAAACTTGTTCATGTATCACACAAAGGCTACAGAGGAAACAACCTGACTTCATCTATATTCATGTACAAAGTCAATGGATCTGAACACTGGAGAAAGAGTGGTGCCAGGTGAAGATGTTGAACTCATTTAGTAAATAGCCTTCCTTGTTTATCTTTTTTTTTTTTTTTTAAACACTTCTGAGTTTAAATTCATGACACTATGAACTGTGAGTAATGCCCTCAGGGAAAGACTGCAGAAGAGGCATAGTTTGGGTAAGTGAGTAGAAAGGGTGTGATTACAGTCAAAGGAGAGAGACAAGTAACACATGACACATATTGTAAAAGAGACTTTGATGTGAAACTTCAGAAATGTGCAAATATGAGAACTACACACCTGAAAGTCACCACAGTAACATCATTATAACTTTTGCTCTACACGTTGCCCCTGAAGGTGTCTCTGCAGCTTCAACAAGACCAGGCTTGAAGTGATTTTCACCTCTTTTTGAACTTTTCCACCTCGCTCTTGAAGAATGAGCCGAAACTGTCGAGGTGGTGTTTCATCACGTGAGACAAAAAATGCAGCTCACTGAGTCTGACAAACAGAACTGGATGTTAATTTATCTTTAAGATTCATAAACATCATATGTGTAAATGGTGGAACAGGATACAAAAAAAATATTTGTCCCACACCATTGACTAGAGTTGATATTTCCTTTAAGTTAGGCTCCATGGGGTGAAGGTTGGCCTCTCTTTAACTTCACGGTTCTACACTGGGAGAGCTCTAAGCCCTCAGGGACTTAATGTGAAGGACTCAGACTCACTGGGTCTTGCTGAAAAAGGATGCTGGGACTGGGTAACAATCCTGCCTCAATGGAAATATCCACCGTTATTCTAGCAGGGTACATCCACTGAGCAGAGCCAGACTCTGACAAACACATAGAGTTCAAAGGAGTTTGTTATAGAAAAGCGGTTTGTGTGGAAAAAGTACATCAAAGTTTTGTTGGGAGCTGGAGTTTGCACAACCGTGTAATTATCTCCACCAAGGAGGTTATGTTTTCATCGGGATTCGTCTGTTTGTTTGTTTGTCTGTTAGCAAGATAACTCAAAAAGTTGTGGAAGGAAGGATTTTAATGAAATTTTCCTGAAATGTTGATACTGCCACAAGGAACAAATGATTATATTTTGGTGTTGATCCAAATCACTGTCTGGATCCAGGAATTTTTTTGAAGGATTCTTTATCACTAGCGAGATAGGGTCAGTTTCAACATATGCATATAGAACTCCACAATATAGATAATATTAATGTGAATCCAATGCTATGTTTAGGTTTTCAAGGTCCAGGAATTCATTGTAGGAGTAAATTAATGGGAGGGGGGGGTATCTGCCTTGGTGAAGGTCTGCACTCTCCAAGTACTTTTCTACTTTTATATGCAGTTTATTTGCTGTTTATATTAAACTACATTTTGATGCATAACGTGTGACGTATGTTTCGAGTCATGGTATTAAATGGCCAGATATTAACGTGTGAAAAATGCAGTCAAATCATTTCAACTCACTTTTCTCATCCACTAGAAAGTATATCTGACATTACCTTTTCTGATGACTTCTACCTTGTTGATATTTCTTGACACAGAAAACCAAAGCGTACAGCAGATTAAAGCAAACTCTGAAAAGACCATTAACATAAATTTTATGATAAAATATAGTGACATTACCGGTTAAAGTAATGGTTCCCTCAGCACATTATTTGAAAACACATCAGGGGTACCGTTAGAGTTTGTTGTGATTTTGCAGTAATTTACCTATAAAATATTAATGTCTGACAGATATCCCAGAATGGTTTGCATCCATGGGTGTAAATGGCCGTAGAGTGGAGGTCACTTTGATCCCAGTGAGAATGTATCGAGATCCTTTCACTCTCGACCCTAATAAACTGGTTCTGTGTGAAGTAGTTGACAACCACCATGTCCCCACAGGTAAATGTGTGTTACACTGAGCACGGAAGATGATTTGATTATGATTTCATTGTACTTTTTTTTAGAATGATTTGAGTCTGATGTTTGCTCTTTTTTGTGCAGAGTGTAATAAGCGTTCACGGTGTGCACAAGTAATGGAGAAGGTAAAGCACTTTGAGGCCTGGTTTGGGACGGAGCAGGAGTACGTCCTCTTTGATTTGGACGGACAGCTCTTTGGTTGGCCTTCTCAAGGGTGCAAGTTTCCTCGTGGTGTGGAAATGTGTCTTTATACTTGTTTTTGTATAACTTCATATTCTTCCTATATCTATAATGGTATAATGGTGTGTCAGCTCTGTTTTTCGTTCTGTTAGGGTCCTTGTCTTGTGCTGTGGGACTTAATAAAGTACATGGAAGGGACATCTGTATCTGTCATTACAAAGCCTGTCTGTATGCTGGGGTGAAGATAGATGGCAGTAATGCAGAGGGACTACCAGCCCAGGTAACAGCAGCTTTTCAGACGGGTTTTTAATTCATTTATTTTTCAAGACCCTCTGCATATTCATGTTCTCTCACAAATATGTCTGACAGAACTTGTATACTTCCAAATAGCCGGTTATAGATATGCTACTTTTCCTTAATGTTTTCTGGTTGTGTGTGTGATCATAGAAACTTTTGAGGAAACAAACTTTATTGGGATCCTTGTTCTATCCATGCCACAGTTCTATTATTCACTCCAACATTCCTGTGTGCATTACTAATGTAAGTGGTCGCTTTGCTTCAGTATGTGAGATTTAGGAGGATCTACAGTACAGCAACTGCAGGAATGGAATTTAATATCCACTGGTGTTTTCAGTAGAGTATAATCACCTAAAGATAAGAACTGTTAGGTTTTTGTTAGCTTAGCACGAACCTTATATGTCTACATTATGACCAAGGATGCACCGATAGCACTTTTATCCAGACCGAGTACGAGTACAAGTACTTACATTTGAGTACTTGCCGATACTGAGTACCGATATGAGTACTTAATAACACCATTACAGTTCTTAGTTACATTTGAAAATGTCCTTTATTATCATTCATTAGTCTGTGCTGCGAATGACTTTTAATGTGTTGGAATGAGCGTTTCTCAATCAATCCAGCAGAGGGCGTCGCTCTTAACTCCATCCCTATCCGTTTGTGTCTTTAATGTAACTTGCAGTCACTGTTACTTTTGTCACCGTCGTTTATTTTGAAAAACCTCCACACTGCTGACATTACTCCTCCGCCGCGTACTTGCTGCACAATGAGGTGAACGTCATGCCGGCGTAAAGTGGTATCGGTTTGGTTGTATTGGAGCACTTTTACGAGTATGAGTAGAAGTACACGCGCTCAGTATCGGACCGATACCCGAAACTGGTATCGGTGCATTCCTAATTATGACTTTAACTGAATCTGTCATGTTTCTGCAGTAACTCATAACGAACCTCTTCATTGTTCTGTTTCATGGGAATAGGGGATTTAAAAAGTACAGAATGAAGGGGGCATTCAGGAATTTGGAGTTTTTATCAACTACTACTACAGTGAAACCTGAGATGAGGGGTGTTCAGTCGGTTGCACCCAGCAGCTTCACCACCAGATGCTACTTAATATTACACACTAAACACACACTTTGAAACACAGTTGTTTGTAATGCTGATCAAAAACTATGTGACTTAAAACAAAACTAAAATAATTATTTTTCAGGCTTTAGAATGTGTAACCAATGAAAGGAGCCTTTGACCAATCATGAGTCTTTTCAGGGCATATTTGAATTTTCTGACATTTTTCCCACCAGGTTTTCTCCTGAAGTTCTCCTTTAATTTCTGTGCCTTTCTCTGGTCAGTGGGAGTTCCAGATCGGTCCATGTGAGGGGATTGAAATGTCGGATGATCTGTGGATGGCCCGTTATATTCTGCACCGTGTGTGTGAAGACTTTGGGGTTGTTGCCTCCTTGGATGTAAAACCAATCAAAGAGAAGAAATGGACATCAGGCTGTCACATCAACTTCAGCACCAAGGACATGAGGGCTGAAGGAGGACTACAGTATGTAGAGACCACTGACTCAAACACACAATATCTCCAAAATATACTGAATTACACACATGGAACCACTATTTCAGAAATATATGGCATAACTCTATTATATTCTAGGTACATTGAAGAAGCAATAAGACGACTGAGTCTGCGTCACTCTGAACACCTGCTTGTTTATGATCCACATGGTGGTGCAGACAACATGCGTCGTCTCACCAGTGGAATGTGCACCTCCAGTTTCTATGAGTTCTCTGCAGGAACAGGTTCTCGAAGTGTTAGCGTTCGTATCCCAGGCCATGTCAGTTACAAGAACTGTGGGTACTTAGAGGACCGACGTCCTGCCTCCAACTGTGACCCCTACTCTGTGATAGAGGCCTTGGTAGAAACCTGTCTCCTGGGAACATCTGAGGAACATCATGATAATGAGAAGAAAACCGTCAACACACCTGTAATGACATGATGTGTTATAAAGTTTGTACCCTTATCACCAAATGTGCCTTTGTAATATTTTAAGGCATATTTGCACTTTGTACTTCTATTTTTTTATATACCATATGAAAATAAAATTTAATTTAAAAAGGTTAAGTAATAAAAAATAAAACTGAAAAAGAGAAGTATAATATATTATTCACAAGGTAATAAAAAGGAGAATTGCTTGACAAATTCCATTTCTCAGGGCAAAAACATTTCTTAAAATAATAATATGAATTTAATATTCACCATTTCTACGTGTCTCAAAATTTCTAGACACAGTAGAAGTCCATTAAGCATAACATAACTACTAACATACTAAAACACTCTTTTTTTATGTCTTTATATTAACTTATGTAAAGTGGCAAAAATGTTCAGTTGAATGCATAATGGACTCGCTAAGTCACTTCTGTTCTGAAGTAACTTCCTGTTCTTCTTTAGTGTGTTGTGATAGCCAACCACGATGAGCCAGTGTTTAAGACAGACCAGTGCATGTACTGTTCCAACTCAGGTACATGTTTTTATACTGTTACATGTGTTCATAATACTCTGCCAGTTTATGAGAGGCATGCGTGTGCTGAGATTGACTGCAACAAGCCAGTGCTTACTTCTGACCAGTGCGTATTCTGTTCCTACTCAGGATGTAAATGGGAGGATCACGGAGACAAACAAGCCTGTCATCATTCATTTTACACAGTCGAGGGGTTGTGTGAATCAGACGGCTACAGCAAAGAGTAGCTGAGACCAATTACGCTGGTGCCATGATCAGTGCTTCTACTATACACATTGAAGTGGGCCTGTCTAATCCCTGGAGGTCACTGATGTGCTGCGAGCCACCACATGTCTTATTGTTTACAGCCAGTCATTTTTAACAACAGTGGGTTAATGAATGATTGTGTGTCATGGCACATTTAGCTACAGTGTCAGGGTTTTTCTGGTGTTAAAGAGGGGTAAAATCTGTTGAATAAGCAGATTATTTGAGTTCAGGCTGAAATGTTGATGATTCAGTCTAATGTCCCATTATATAGTATTATGTCTGTTTTTGTTTTGGGAAGGGCTTAAGTTTTACGATTGCCTATATAACTTTTATTTGTTTTCATACTTTTTTGATTTCTAGTTTAATTTCACGGTTTTGTGATGAACTTTTTCCACATTTATATAATTTCGGTTTTAGATGATGCAGTGATACAGTCATTGACAGTAGCCCAGGGTTTGGTAGAGGGAGTCAGTTGGTGACGTTCACTCCAATACCTACATTTGGTAGAGGAGAAGCCATATTTTTTCTTAACTCCCCTAAACCTTCTGATGGGACTTCTTTAGTGGGTGACAATGGTACCTCCAGTGGTACTCCCCAAAGTAAATCTCATGGTCAGACATTAAAGGGAGAATGATCGAGAAGTATTATTGGAATTATCGGAAACACAGGCTCTTCAGTGTCACTGTTAGGTATGAGATTGAAGAGCCTGTGAATATGTGAGAGTCACAATCTGTATACTGTTCGGGTGAGGTACTTGGATATGATGAAAAACAACAAGATTCCTGCAAAATAACAGGCTGAGGAAGTGCTAAGTAAGCGTAGTGGTAGGGCAAGAGAAGTAGTGAGTGAGTATACGGAGCAGGCCCGGACCCCGTCTTTGAGATATTAACCCATAAAGACCCAGGGCTACTTTTGTGGCAGTTCCCAAATAAATTTTTCCCTCCATTTAACTTTTCTTGAGTAATTTATCACCATTTATTGGAATATTTTCATTTTTATTTTGAGGTTTTTTAGTGTACATCAAATATTTTCCTATGTTTAAATCGACAATCATGTAGATGTTCATAAAAGCTCCGAGTAAATTCAAAAGTTATTAGAGAAAACTGATGAAAAAGTGACTTTTTCCGTCAAATATATCACTAACTGAACAAAAACCAGGTGTTTCCATCCACTGTCATTTATCAGACTCCATGGGTTTTACTGTTGAATCGATTTTGTAGACGATGACGATGTTTTCATGTTCACTACAGAGCCTCTGAACGTCCAGATGGATCATATGTGATGACCATGATGAGATGACAAACTGCATTTTACACCAATTATTTACATGGATTGATCAGATTAGTAGATCAACAGCTATTAAACAGTTTACATTAGTTGATGCTTTTTGTCGCCAGTGGCTGCTTGGGTCTTTATGGGTTAAAACAGTCTAAGTAACGCAGTCTTTTTGCCCCTAGCTGACTTACGCCACACTACCCAACCTAGGTGAATGCCTCTTTGACTAATAGCTCAGACTAAATAGATCAATGGAAATGACTTAGGAGACAGAGTAAGTCTTTAGACAACCTGTCATGCATCCAGACTGCCCTGTCCATATGTCACTGCCCAGACTCAGCGTTTTCTCTCATTTAAAGCGTAAACCATTGCAACAACGGGCTGTTACTGATGTGCAAATGAAATTCATTGAGCTCTTCAGAGGCCAAAAGCAGACACCATGTGATGGCAGGGTGTAATAGTGGTTAGCACTTGCACTTCACAGCATGAAAGTTCAAGATTCAATTGCACTGTTGGTTTGGAATCTTTCTGTGTTGAGTTTTCCAGTTCTGTTTGCATTTTGTTGGTTTCCTCCAGATTCCCAGAGGTATATGTAGGTTAATTCTCCTGTCAGTGCCCTTGACCAAGTTTCTGACAAAGATCTGGAGTCAGTCCCAGTGCCCACTGCTCCTAATGTTCTACACTGCGTTCCAAATTATTATGCAAATTGTATTTAAGTGTCATAAAGATTAAATTTTGTGTTTTTCAGTTAA
>JAPQRP010038691.1:0-14459 GCA_037367295.1 Apogon hyalosoma | reverse complement strand
TGGCTCTATATGTAAAATGTCATGAGATAACTTCTGTTATGATTTGGCGCTATATAAATAAAATTTGATTTGATTTGTCCCCTCAGATAGGTGCTAAGGAAGACAAAGATGAAGCATCACCTACAGCGTTGTGAGCTTCATGCCATATCATCAAGGTGTTTCTAACAAATGGATTTAGTGTGTGTGGTTTTTTTTGTTTTTTTCCAAGTTCTTAAGAGACTCAGAGTATAAATATGAATCTAACACTAGACCTCTTGTGGAGAGTACTTCCATTTTAACCCAAGGTAACTGGTTGTGATTGGAACCACATGTGGGCAGCCCTAAGCTGGGCTGCCCAATAGTACCACAATAAGTTAGGCATCTTCAGTCCTCCTCTGTCAAATGGGAGGTATAAAAGCGTGAGTCTAAGTCTTGGGCACCCTTTTTTTCCAGATGAACTTAGTAAGGGTTGTTTTCATATCTTGGAAGAATTTAGGAAGAGGTGGAAGTGGGATAGATTGAAACAAATAAAGAAATTTAGGAAGGACATTCATCTTAAAAACATTTATACGTCCAATCACAGGCAAAGGGATTGAGACCCATCTGTTTAGAGATTCCTTCACTTTTGAAACAACTGGGCCATAGTTAGTAAAGACTAATAAGTTTAGGTTGGGAGTAATAAAGATCCCAAGATATCTAAATCCTTCAGGTGCATTCATAAATGGATGCTGGACCGTAGGGTTAAGTCTTTCTCGCTCACTGAGGAAGAGAACAGATGACTTGGTTTTATTAACTTATAATCTGAGAACTTCCCAAATCTATTGATCATCTCAGCAAGGACTGAGAAAGATTGCTCCAAGTTTGACAGAAAGAGTAACGTATCATCTACAAATAAGGCTATGCTGTGTAATGGAAATCGCAAAAGGTTTCAATGCTAAAATAAAAAGCAGGGGGGACAAGGGACACCCTTATCGGGTCCCACGATAAACAGTGAATGGTTTAGAAATAATGTTATTGGTCATGATCTCCACACATGGTCCTGAGTACAAGAGTCTGATCCACTTTTTAAAGTGAACACCAAAACCCAGGCGGGAAAGTACTTCAAATAGATATGGCCATTCGATTCTGTCAAATGCTTTTTCAGTGTCTAGTGATAGAATACATGAATCTGGTGTATCTTTTTTTCATGAATTATATTAAATAATCTTCTAATATTATAATATGCCTGTTGGTTTTTAATGAATCCATTCTGATCATTATCTATTAGAGATGGGAGGCATCTTTCCAGCCTTGAAGTTAGGACTTCAGCGATTACTTTTGTATCCGAATTCAATAGCGAGATAGGTCTATAGGATTCACATTTATTAGAAGGTTTGTTTGGTTTTAAAATCAAAGTAATAAGTGTATTCCTAAGAGAAGGAGGAAGAGGACTGTTTTGAAAAGAATCTTCATACATATCCTTCAGTGGAATATCAATTTGTCTTAAAATAATTTATAAATATCAATTGGAAGTGCATCAGGACCTGCTGTTTTCCCTCCTTTCATATGGTTTGTAGCTTCTAGAATTTCCTGACTTTCAAGTGCACAGTCTATCCAGGATTTATTGTCTTCAGATATGGTGGGGAGTGGAAGTTGGTTAAGAAATAGAGCTTGGTCCTCCTCTGATTCTAATAGTTCTGATTTATATAGAGTCTGATAGTATGCAGCAAAAGTATAATTTATTACTAGAGGATCAACAATCACGTCACCGTTTAAAATTTGGATGCTATTAATGGCTCTTTCTGAATCTAATTTTTTTATTTGCCCAGCTAGTAGCTTTCCACTTTTCTCCCCTGTTCATAAAATGTTTGTTTTAATCTTAGCAGTAGAAAGTGCATTACATTTAGCCCTGAGGGTCACCAATTTCTAAGTATCAGAATTTGTTCTATCTTCGTCCCTTTCAAGTTGTTTAATTGCCCTGTCTAAAGTTAACATTTCTAGATTTGCTTTATTAGTTATTAAGCTAGTATAGTTAATTATTTGACCACGAATATAGGCCTTGAATACCTCCTACCTCCCAGAAGCTGACGTTTCATCCTTATTAATGTTGAAAAAATTGTCTATCTGTGTTCCCACAAATTGAAGGAAGTTGGGATCTTTTATCCATTTAGGGTGGAGCCGCCATCTCCTAGGACGGAATTTTTAAAAAATTTGGGGCAGCCGTCATTGGGGCCGTATACATTAACCATTATAATATTTTCATTAAAGAATGAGCATTGCAAAATTAGACATCTTCCAGCAGGGTCTGGTAATATTCTCGTAACTTGAAAAGGAAGAGACTTATGAATTAGTGTGATAACTCCCCTAGCATTAGAAGAGAACGATGCAGAGTAAACTTGGCACAACCATTATCTCCGTACCTTTAACATATCAGTTGACATTAAATGGGATTCGTGTAAAAATGACTGTTTACGCCTCGTCATAACCTGCTTTAATTTAGTTAATTTCCCCCAACCTCTCACATTCCAAGTAGTCATCTTTATAATTGAGTCATCAACCATCATTTATCAGAAGTACCATTTTGTAGTGAGCACCGCATTGACTGTCGTCTACACCGTCAAAGAACATGAAACATAAATGAAATAAAGGTCTCATAATATCTGAAAGCACTATCACCTTGAATTGTATTCCAATGAAAGATGAGAGAATCCCTCCCCTGCTGTCACCAAAAACTCGACAGCATTCCCTGCTAACCCAAGCAGATGAAAACACAAAACACTGGTCTGATCCTATGAACAGGAGCAGAGTAACAATACTCAAATACATGTCCATCGTTAGTCACTCCCACCAAACAGCATAAAGAGAAAAGATCAAAGTACTCAAAATAGAAGCAACAGGATAAAGAAAAAAGGAGGAAGAGAACATTAACAGAGGCACGCTCCCTCTAGCTGTCATGTTATTTCCAGATGTCTTAGGTAGAGGAAAACAAATAATCCAAAATGGTTTACTATTGTCCTTAACACAAAATGTTCAAATAAGTTGATTATTATCCTCACCTCCAGGATTTATGCCGGTGTCAATGACCCGTTGGACCGGCTAGCAGAGAGACTTCGGACAAACATCACAGCTTCCCCCGGGTTGTCAAAGATCTGGGATTGACCTGGATGAAAGATTCCGTACTGGATGTTCAAGGTTTTAAACTGCTGCTTCACTTCATCAAAGCGCTTCCTTTTGATGTGTATCTCTCTGGCGACATCCTCGAAGAATTTCACCCCCTGCTCCTTAAACATCACTTTCCCTTTGGCCCAGGCTACCCGGATCACTCTTTTCTTATCTTTAAAATTGAGAAAGCGCATTATTAGCGCTATAGGGATATGGCGCTCCTGACGACCCTGCAGGGGTTGGGCTTGCTCAATGATGACCGGGTAAGGGAAGGAGTCAGCCCCAAGTGCCTCAGGAAGCCATCTCTCTAAGAAATCTCCGGCATCACATCCCTCAGCTCCCTCCGGCAGGTTGATGAGCCAAAGATTGTTGTGCCAACTGCGGTTCTCCTGATCCGCAGTCTTGGCGGTGAGAATAGTTGCCTGCTTCTGAAGAGCAGTGACTGTCTTTTGCAAAGTAGTTACGTTGTCCTCCATGTCTCCAATACGTTGTTCGGCTTCTGTGAGTCTGTTAGATGTTGAAGACCTCCTGTCTTCCCCGAGTCCATTGATGAAATTCAAAGAGAGTCGTGAAACCTGTTCTTATAGTAAACACACTCGTTTATTGAGCAAAGATCTTTGAAGACAAAAGCTTAGTGGAAGTCAGTCCACCCGCTAAAGAGACATAAGCGAAAGTCTGAATACATGAGGAAATACAATAGGTTATATAGGGACGCTGTCCCCGCCAGTACTTCCTCTTCTCGTGTCTTGGGGATCTTCATTTATATCATAATTGGCTAAATCAGTTTTACTGTCTGCTGACAGTTGTAGACACCTCTGTTTTGCTGACTACTACTTAATTCAGTTACCAAATTAGAAGTTGTTTGCTGTTTTCTGTACTCAAGTGGAAAAGTACTGACAGGAAGGCGTACAGAAAGCCATATGCATGTACAGTAGATCAATAATATAAAAGTATGATATAAAAGTATAGAAATGTAATATAAAACATGTCTTGATTAATACATTTTATCACAATTCCCCCTTTTGATCTCTGTTAAGAGATCACCTTAAAATGCCCGTTCCAATAATTATCACACTTGTTGAGATATGTTTTTTCCGAATAGAGCTTTAGTTGGCCCACGTAAGTTTCCACCTAACAGCCCCAGGCTGATCTTGGCGAGGTTTGATAGTCAAAACAAATTTGGATGCAATCCCAAACGTATTTAATGACAATTGGGCCTATGTGGAATTTTACCTTGAACCTTCTATATCGTGTACCAAAACTTTTATCAGGATTAACAACAGATCTGATGGAGGTGTGTGATATAAGTGGTAGTGGGTTGTGTACCAAAACTTTTATCAGGATTAACAACAGATCTGATGGAGGTGTGTGATGTAAGTGGTAGTGGGTCTCCATAGAGACTTTCTATGTGCCAGTATGTTAACCACCTTAATTCTGAGTGTACTGATGCAGGATTCACACTTGTCAATTTATCATTTGATTTGAGTTCATTGATTAGGTTAGTGACCGGCTTTTCTGGTGGCAGATCAGGGTCTTTCCACATTAGTCAGTTGGTGGCTTGGCACGCCACTTGACGGAGGGAAGCGCTGTTTCATCTTCCCCCACTTGCTTGATGAGAGAGTCCTCTCTTCTTTCTTCAGGAATTGGGGTCAACTGCCCAATTTCCTAAGAGTGTCAGGGGATTATTCTGTCCCGGGGAGTGATACTCTTTTCTCTGAACCAGCCGGTTCAGGACTCTTTCCTGCCAAGTCTCGTACCACCCCCTTTAGTGGTCTGCTGGGCTCATCAGCTGCTGCACACTGTGTCAGATGAAACCAAGTGTCGCCCTTCCCTTGGAGTCAGACTGCATGTGAAGTGCGTTTGATGACTCTGTAGGGTCCTGTCCACCTTGGCTCTGACCACTGTCTTTTGATGACTCGGAGGAGGACCCACTCAGTGACCAGAGGTTCCTGTTTCTCCTCTGCTGGTTGTTGGTTCTCCACCTGTAGGGCGTAAGCTGAGACAAGATTTTGCAGTTCTTTAAAGTAGACTTTGTCTGTCATTTCCTGTCCTTCCCCACCTCCCACTGGTCTGGAGGTTGGTCCAGGGAAGAGTCATCCAGTCTGTAGTTAATGTGGGGTAAACCTTGTCCTTTGGTTTACTGACGTTATGATAGACATCAGTGCTAATGGTAATGCATCAAGCCAATTCCTTTTTGTCTGTGCAGATTTTAGCCAGTCGTTGTTTGACTGTCTGATTCATTCTTTCCACTTTACCTTGAGACTGAGGGTGATAGACGGTGCCAAATGAATGTTTAAGACCTAAAAGTTTTTCTACTTTCTGCAGGTCTTTGTTTTTGAAATGTGTCCCGTTATCTGATCTTATTCTCTCTGGAAACCCGTGTCTGGGGATGTAATGGTTGATCAGGAACTTTTGTACTGACACACTATTTTTAGTCAGCCACACCTCTGGCCACCCTGTGTAAGTGTCGATGCACATCAGTATGTACCTGTATCCTCTGACTTTCTACACCATGTCTGCGTAGTCGATAACTATTTCTCTACCTACCCTAGGTTCAAGTGGATATCTGCCTATTTCGGGTTTCAGAGTTGGTTTGACATTGTACTGGGTGCACACTTCACATGTTCTTACCCAATCAGTGACCATGTCTTTCAGATAGGGATGCCACCAAGTACCCAGGTTTCTCATGGTTTGCATCACACCGACATGTCCCACACCATGTGCCTCCTCCATCAGTCCCTGCCAGAGCCCTGGTGGGAAAATAGGTCGTCCGTCCGGCCCCCTCCACAGTCCCTCTGTCTGTGTGCCTCCTCTGGTTTTCCACACTGACTTTTCCTGTGGAGAAGCTTTATCCTGTTCTTGGACTATGTGTTTTAGAGTTAGTGAAGTGTGGTTGTCATCTTCATCTTCCACTCTGCATACTAACTGTTTCTGAGTATATCCTGTGGATTATTTTGTCGCTATATCTGCAGCTCGATTACCCTTCACTATGGGTGTCTGTGCAGTGTTGTGTCCCTTGCATTTTATCACTGCTACCTGTTGTGGTAGTAAAATAGCTTCAGCAAGCTGTTTGATTTCTGTCTTGTGTTTGATTGGCTTGTTAGAAGCCGTGAGAAATCCTGCTCTTTGCCATTGTGGCAATTCTATGTGTACCGCGTTGTACCGATGTGTAAATGTTGACTTTCTGACCCTTGTTTAGCTCAAGTGCCCTGGTGAGTCCTTTAATTTCTGCTCTCTGTGCTGCTTGTGGTCCTGATGTGATTGGTTCAGCCTCTAGAGTGACTAAATTTCCCTCTTTGTCCTCTATTACTGCATAGGCCAATCTCAATTCCCCTTTGTCTGTCCTGAAACAACATCCGTCAGTGAAAATCTGTTTTGCTCCTGCGATAGGGTCTGCTCGTAAGTCTGGTCCAATTTTACCTGTTCTGGTTTACTACCTCTTTGCATTCATGTGGCTCTCCTATACCCATTCCATCTGCCATGTTGACTCCCTCATGAGTGTAGGTTATGTGTGGTTCTTCTAGGATTTTGTGGAGTCGTCTTTGGCGTAGTGGAGTGAGTGTGAATAGCTGTGAACTGATGTATGCCATCACACTATGTGAAGTTAGCACTGTGAGTGGATGTTTCGTCACTAAATGTGCTGTTTTTTGTAGAACTTTTACTAGTCCTGCTACATGTGTACATTTTGGATGCCTTTTTTCCATGTTGTCAAGCAAAATGCTGATGTACATTAATACTTTCCTTTCTCCCCTTTTTTTCCTGATACAGTACAGTGTTAGTGATGCTGTCTGCATAAGAAACATCCAAAAACAATGGTGATGAGTAGTCGGGAAGCGCAAGTGTTGTGGCTGTGGATAAGGACTGTTTGAGTTTTATGAAAGCTTCTTCCGCTTCCAGCGTCCAATCCAGGGTTGCCTGTAGATTGTCTTGCCTTGTGTTTTCACCATTGTTCATAGTGTTTGTGTGATACCAATGTTAATTGGGAATGTAGTTCCTACTGTACCCTGTGAGCCCCAAAAATGATAGCGTGTCTTTGACTTTGATTGGTTTGGGGTGATGCAGAATGGATGTCCTGTGTTCTGCTGACATCCCTGCGCCCTGTGAAGAGATTACTCATCCCAGGAAGGTCACCTGTTTGCGGCAGACCTGTAATTTAGATTTACTGACCTTGAACCCTTTTGTGGCCAGATGTTTAAGGAGGGTTGCTGTTGCTTTAAGACAGGCCTCCTGTGATTCTGTCGCCAACAAGAGGTCATCCACATACTGGATCAGGGTGGTTCCTTCTGGCAATGGGCAATCTGTTAACAGCTGTTTGAGAACTTGGTTAAATAAGCCTGGTGATAGCGCGAACCCTTGTGGTAGGTGAGTGTATCTCAACTGCTGACCTTTAAATGTGAACGAGAAAATGTCTCAACATCTGTCAGCTAAGGGGAGGCAGAAGAATGCATTAGCCAAATCAATGCATGTGAACCATATTTGTTTAAGTGTTAGGCTAGTGAGAACAGTGTATGGGTTTGGAACTGGCACAGTTGGAGTGACCAGCATGTCATTGATGGCTCTTAGATCATGAGCCATTCTGTATTTGCCTGTGTTCTTTTTCTCAACAGGCAAAATAGGGGTGTTCCATTCTGAGTTGGATGGTTCTAACACCCCTGCATCAAGTAACCCATACACTCTTGTCACTAATGCCTTCTTCGGCTTGAGGCTTATGTGGATATTGCCTTATCCAAACTGGTTGTTCAGTGCGTATTTCAAACTCAATTGGGTCAACGTCTACTAGGCCAACATCAGTGGGGGATTCTGACCACAGGTGTGCAGGCATCGAGTCAATCAGTGGTTGTGCTTCAGGATGGTCTGTTGTTTCCCTGCCATGGTGTCTATCAATCAGATTGTATTCCACTGTGCCTGTTGAGGTGGATGAATGATGGATTCTGTACATGTCAGTAGAGGGTGAGTATGTCACTGCAGAGAGCTGTGTTTGTACCCAGTCAGCAGTTTCAGTTCTCCTTTTTACCATCCCCCCTAATTCTTTAGCTTGGTGTTTGGGATGTAAGCCTAGTGAAATATGTGGAACTGCTTCAGGCCTCATTCTGTACCACTGCTCTTGTGTGGGTGTGAGTAAAACTTCTGCAGCTACTCCTTCCCTCCCTATGTAAATGTCTGATACATATACTGACCAGTCATGTCCCTCCAGTTGATTCTGAAATTCTTCTAAATAGCATTCATCCTGTCGTCTGTCATAAAAGAGTCACATGTGGTGGATCAGGGGGAGGGACATAAGGTGCCAGGAGGTCAAGCCAAGGTCGCCATTGTTGGTATGTTGACATTATCCCATTGTCACTAGGATGCTCAGGGTGTAACAATACCCAGTAAATGTCTGCCATGGGTGTGGGTAGTTCACTGACGAGATATTGACCATCATGTTGTGCACTGTTACAAGTCAAAACCGTACCATCTGTAAGTCCATCTGGGCTGCAGAGGATGGAGGCTCCCAGCTTCACCAGGATGTCTTTCCCAAGTAGGTTGACTGGAACTGTGGGTAAGATGATGTATGGATGAGTCACAGACTGTGACCCCACCTTGATGGGCAGCAGTTGGGTGAGTGGCAGCATCTGGCTTTCCCCTGAAAACCCGGTGACAGTGGCTGTTTGTGCTGACAGACTGGCACCACATGGTGTGTCTCTCATGGTTGACTGTGTTGCTCCTGTGTCAACAAGAAAAGGTAGTCTCTCTACAAACCGTCACTTGCAGCATTGGATCTGCCGTGCTCCTGCTGCTCAGGTGTCTCAGTGGGGTGTGTCATTGTTGATTGGCGTCTCCCTCCTCCCAGGACTCATGATAGTACTGGCCTGCAGGAGCTGCTCTTGGTTTGGGTGCTCTGTAGGGTAGTCTGGCTGGACCCTGGCCACGCCCTCTTCCCCTGGACGTCTGTAATGTGGACAGTCTCGTACCCAGTGACCCTGTTCCTCACAGAAGTAGCACACATTAGTATTGTTAGGTGGCATTCGACCTAGTCCTCCTCTCCATTGACCTCTGGCTCCCCCTGGTGCACCTAGGCAGAAATTACACCTTGTAGGGTCTCCCCTGTATGGTGGCTCCCATGGTGGAGTGGGATACAGATCAGGTGAGTCAGTTGCTAACAATAACATTGTCTGTACTTTTGTCATTCTTTCTGTTGTCTGTAGCTTTCTGTCTAGCCTCACTGAGCTGAAGTTTTAATTGTTGAGTCTTAAGCTGTTCTTCCTCTTTTTTCTCTATATCACTATCATCTTTTGCCCTAGTAAGATGATGGAACACGTCTCTCCCAAACTGCATTATCTGCTCCGGTAAATCTAGATTATCCTTAATGGCCCTGCTAACTCTGGCTGGAAGTCCTTCCAGTACAGCCGTTCTGTACCACTCCCTCTATACCCTCTGATTTCCTAGATGCTGCCCTGTGTGTCTTACCCACTGATCAATGCACTCTGTCAGCCACTGTCTTGGGTTCTGGGTATGTGACCACGTGAATTTTGGAATTGCGGTCTGCGGTGGCAGAGGATATTGAGTTTGGAGGGCGTTTCCAATACTGGTAGCTACCCGGGTAAAGGGAACGTCGTAATCTGTTAGTTTTGGCCTCAATTTCAATATTTCTGCACTCTGTACTGCTTATGCATCTGGCCATGATTGCTCTGTAATCTCCTAAAGCTAAGTTTTGTCCTGCTGTCAGATCGTCCAATTTGCCAATTTGATTGGGCGGCATCTTTTCTATGATTCCTGTGATGTTACCAAATGAAAAAGGTTTGTATCTGTCTCCCATTGGCGTCTGCAAAAGGGGCATGGCTAAGACCCTGTTCTCTTCTAACTCTTCCTTTTCTTCTGGTCTCTCGTCCAGTCTACCCTTTGACCTAGTTTGATAGTTCCTTCTGAGGTGTTGTACAGTTTCCTCGTTTTCTCTGCATCCTTGCTATCAATTTTTCTAGTTCATGCACAGAGTGCTGGAACTGACTTTCCTTTTGCTGTGGTAACTGATTTTTTCTCTGTTTTTGAGATTCCCCTATTGGGAATCTTCCTACATTCCTGTAGTTCTGGCTGTCTTCTTTCTTTCCTTTTCAGTGTTTCTCTCTGTCTCTCATCTAATTCATCCATCATGTCCCCCCATGACCCATCTAATCTGAATTTTACCTCTCCCTCTTGTTTTCCTTCATAAAGTGTGGAGGTGTACCCATCTCCTTGAGTCCCTTCTGTAAAGTGTTTATCTCTCATTTGTCTGTCTTCAAATGGTCTAGGTGGGGTGCATGGGTGTGTTGTTTCTGTTTTGCTATTTTGCTGCAGTTCACTTATCATGCCGGTGGACGAGAAATATACTTGACCTGATTGGACAGTGAGGACTGGGTAGAGGCCGGAAGGAGGAGTCACGGTTGAGCCCGTAGAACATGGAGGCAGAGCGTAGGGTGGTGGGTTGGTCGGTGGTTATGTCTTCTCTTCAGTGTTGGTTGTTTTCTTGTGAAGGTGTATAGTACCCTGCCACACTACCGCCAATGAAAACCATCTGCTCCTATTCTCCCCTCCCTCTCTGATCCTCCTTCTCCATTTACTCTTTTGCATAACCCCTGCCTTTTTCTCTTCTGTCTCTAATCTCTCCTTCTCATTTTTGTACTTCTTGACATGATCCAACAACAACTTTCCCAGCAGACCGTAGTCCGTACTTTTCTTTTCTGATTCTTTCAGTAACTCCTCTAATTCTTCTCTGGTTGTCTGGTCTGTCTTTTCCTTGCTTTTCTGACTTGAGCTGCCCCCTAGTGTTTTCACTAACGTATCTATTTGTGCACCCATGGTAACCCATTTACCGTTGGGGCCCCACCCATTGTCATCTATTTCTCTGTCAAATTCTCCTTCCATCTTATCACTTACTCTGTCTCTTCTGTATCTATTCTATCTCTGTTCTTTTTCCCACTTTGCTATTTTATGTTATTTTCTTCCCTTGTCAGCCAACCAGTTTGTATGCATAAGGCTGAGCAACTGGTCCTATCAATTCACAATCACAGCCAGTCAGTTGGTATGCATAAGGCAGAGTAACTGACCCATTCACTGAAAGGCCACTTTCGTCGACACCGTCAGGTTTCCGCAGCTCAGACAGATTGTGTTGGCACCTTTAGGTTTCCTCTGTCTGTTTCTTTTCTCTCAGTGAGACACTGTTTAATGATTGTGAGTTGAGACACTGACAATGTTGCCACCCACTTATACTACCCCATTTATTTTACCTGTTTTGACGAGTGTGGTGTGTTTCCTTGGTGTATTTTGGTTCAGTGACGTTCCTTCTCTAATTTCTGAAAAACATGATACACAGTTACACCACCTGTTATATCAGTTGCTTTTAGGGGCAATTACTTACCCCAGGGACTCTAACCCAACAGAATTTAGGAGGCCCACAGTCTCCTGGGACTCAAACCCAGCTTATCCTGTTGCTTTCAGGAGCGCTTGTTGCTTTTGGAGGTGTTTCTCTAATTTACCTCCTGGGACTTTAAACCCTTTTTCTGCCTCCTGGGACTTTAAACCCTACTCTTTCTGGACTCCGCACCTTGTCAGACGACGGTGGGGGTTGGCCACACCCAGGTTATAAACGTTACTATTACTCTATTTATTTTTCTCTTATTACTCTTCACAGTATCTTACTTTAACACAAATGGCTTTAAGTTTGGTTGACGTTCAGACTATGGAAACACAGAATACTTTACTAACTAATGCAGAGTTTGATTTAACAGGTTCTGCTTACCTTGTTTTTTGGGTCGACCCATTTCTGTGCTTCCTTTGTCTGCACGCCTTTAGGATCAAATGCGAGTCTCTTTTCATTTCATCCCGGACAAGCCCCCAAAACTGTTGAAGACCTCCTGTCTTCCCCGAGTCTGTTGATGAAATTCAAAGAGAGTCGTGAAACCTGTTCTTATAGTAAACACACTCGTTTATTGAGCAAAGATCTTTGGAGACAAAAGCTTAGTGGAAGTCAGTCCACCCGCTAAATAGCCAAGCGAAAGTCTGAATACATGAGGAAATACAGTAGGTTATATAGGGATGCTGTCCCCGCCAGTACTTCCTCTTCTCATGTCTAGGGGATGTTCGTTTATACCATTACTGGCTAAAATCAGTTTTACTGTCTGCTGACAGTTGTAGACACCTCTGTTTTGCTGGCTACTACTTAATTCAGTTACCAAATTAGAAGTTGTTTGCTGTTTTCTGTACTCACGTGGAAAAGTACTGACAGGAAGGCGTACAGCAAGTCATATCTATGTACAGTAGATCAATAATATAAAAGTATGATATAATAGTATAGAAATGTAATATAAAACAGGTCTTGATTAATTCATTTTATCACATAGAGAACTTGCTGAAGTCATGTTTAACATCTTGAATGGCTGTTTGGACGCCTGCAAAGTTTGCCGAGAACTCATCTCTAATGTCGGATATAGCTTTCATAATCATGTTTCCCCCATTAGTCTCCATGCTGCTAGCTGCACTGCTCACTGTTAGTATTTCTGAAGAGCCAGAGACAAGTGAGATTACATTGATGGAGTTAGCTAGCTGGTTCATCTCCTTTTTCTGCTCTGGTTTCCATTCCAAGCACAAAAGTTTTAGTGAATCAAACGATCTGTTTTGAGTATTCTTCAGTATATCAGCCGCAGGACTAGCCGCTAGCTCAGGGAGTGTTCGATGATACATGCACTCAGCTCATCGCCATGTTGTGTCGTCTCTTTATTTGATTTGTGTTTTTAACTGCTTTTAATTGTATCTTGCAATATAAAGCACTTTGTGACTCCCTGTCTATGAAAAGTGCTCTATAAATAAAACTTACTCACTTATTCACATGTATTATCCCTGTAGGGAAATAGAACCTCTGCATTTAGCCCATCTTATGCTGTATTTCCACTACGTGGTACTTGCTCGACTCAACTTTTTTGCGTTTCCATTATGAAAAAGGACCTGGAATCTGGTACCCGGTACTAGTTTTTTGGTATCACCTCTACTGAGGTTCCAAACGATACTAAAACTTGATGTATAAACACTGCAGACCACTGATTGGTCAGATAGTTGTCTCTGTGACCCGCTGGTTTACAAAATACAGATGCGGAAGTTGACAGTAAATATATCGGTAGGTTAATCCACATGACAGCTCACAAACTACACCATGGTCAGTCGAGCAGATTCAGTCCTTGGTGGCCGACGTAAAAATTCAGACGAGACAGCATGCAACAAGCAAGTTTATCAGCAACTCTGAGCAGATGACACGGAAGTAACGTGCTGCATCACTATGACAACCAGGTACTCTAAAGTCAGTAGTATCCTGTAATGGAAATGGTCTCCAGGAATAGTACCCGAGTCAAGACGAGATGAGCTGAACTGAGTCAAGCCGGTTCCATGTAGTGGAAACACGGCCTTAGTGCAGAGATGGAGTAGTCCCACTGAAGGAAGCTACAGACCAACTCTCGATTTATGCCAGTATCGTGGTCAAGAAAGGATGATGAACCAGCATACATGTTTTTAAAAGCAAAGGAAACTCACATGGCTTGGGGACTAGGAATGTAAAGGTGTAAAATTTTACCATACTCTGCACTACCATTTCTATCACTCCTATAAAGGGTATTTTACTGTATTTTGTATTTTATCTATTTCAGTTATGTAAGCCTTTCAATACTCGTTCTTGTTGGGAAAACACCTGTAAAGACCACTACTTATAGGCTTGTAAAACTTCCTGGTTTAGAATAATCTTGCCTTCACGTGCTACAGGAATTATGGTAAATACTTATTTCGAACTTGAAACTTGTACATGACTGCTCCTTCATGTCCTATTTTCTACTGGAGAACTGGGAGGGAAAAGTTGATACAAGAGCTGCCAAGATGAAAATAACCTTTGACCTTTTCAACATGGCTGAGAGCAATGAGGGATTCATCACAAATAATAAACAATGCTTTTATGAACATTCTGATGCTGTTAGCTGATGAATTTGCATGTTTACAGTATAACCAATTTGCAAAAAAAAGAAAAAAAATGCTGTACCAGATGAATTAACATGTTCAAAACTGTTAAACTGTGAATAACTGGTAAATTGTGTGTCAGCCATTTTTCATTTCACAAAGACAACAAAAGCACTTCAGTACAACACACTCTTCTCATACACTTTTCATTCAGGTCTCAGTGAGTTGTCTCTCAGTAAGATGATGGTGACAATGAAACAGCCAGCACTATACTTTGTAACAGAGACTTCCTTTCTGCTTTGGTATGCATGGTCTTGAAATATTATTTGAATTCAAATATTAAAGCATTAGGATAAAGTGTTGTTTGTTTAGTTTCTTTTAGTTCAACAAGG
>JAPQRP010038641.1:0-14466 GCA_037367295.1 Apogon hyalosoma | reverse complement strand
GTGTATATATATATATATATATATATATATATATATTAGTGGAGCAAAACCGCACCCCCGCCCAAATATGCACACATACACAGGGTCGGAGTGTTTTCCCTGGAGTCTAGTACATGGTCATCTGGATTATCTGGTCAGTGAGACAGAAGTTAAAACATCCTCCAGGCTCCTGATCCGGGCCACATAAGGCATGTTGCTCACTCCGGTGGCCACAGGAAAATAGCGAGGGGGGCACTGAAATCTTGTTCCATCTTATCAGAAAAATACAGAAATGCCCATTTCTTTGAAACTGCCCCTCTTCAGATCCATTCATTTTATTTCTCTGCAGAATTAATTTAGTTGTACTACATAACTGTCATTGCATGTACTGTATCCCTAATAGTACAATAAATCAATCATTAAGGAATATGAAATGCTTCTTTCATGAATTACGTAAGCAATATTTAGCCTTTATTCTTGTAGACCTTATTGAAAAAGAAATTCAGGTTCTCAGGAAAATAGTTGCTTATCAGTTAATCATTAATTGATCGATAAGGTCAACCAACTAATGATAAATGAATTGATCGATAATTTGCATCCCTACCGCCTACACATTGAACATTAAAGGTTTTGATAGTCCTGTGCTCTAAGTGAACCGTGCATGTAAAGTTCAGATTTCCATTTAAAGGAGTGATTTTGCTCTTTTGAAATGGAGTTATACATTTTAAAACATTTCCCTGTGCTCTACATAAACTGTAAATGCTATGCTTGCGTCTGAATTCTTCATCAATTGAACTCCACATGCCCATCTTCAACCCTATTTCTGAGTAATTACACCTGAAAGGTTGTTTTGAGCACTGGCCCTTTAAATGCACATGAGACACTTCACGCCCCACCCCCTCCAGGTTGTTGGCTGTGCTGCTCTGTCCCTTAGCCAACAACTGAACATTTTAGGTAATCTGCTCGAGGTTTTGGACATATTTTCAGTATGGACTACAACTGCTGCTCCTGACAAATAGTTATGGCATACTCGGAGAAATGTTCATCGGAAGTCTTGACCTTATATGTGCAAATGTCGTGACATAACTAGTTATAGACGTAACAAATTAAGCAGGAATTACTGTAAAACAAGTTGTAGAAATCCACTTGATTTTTCCCAAAAATTTTTAACTATTAGGGTCCCCAAATACAGAAATGTACCAAATACTAATAAAAGTGAGTTTAGCAAAATATGACCCCTTTAAGGGAAACTTGTATTCATTGTTTGTGGGTTTGTTCTGTCTTTTTTTTTTTTTTAAAAGATCCACCTCCAAAGAAGATGGCCCATTCCACTACTGTTCCTAAAGAGTTCCAATTCAGCACAGATACTCGTATGAAGACAATCTCTGCATCCAGTAGTGACTACAAGGAAGTGGACTTCATTGCTCAGCTTCGCAAACCTGCTTCCCCAGTGAGTAAATGGAAATAAATGGAGCTGGTAGGAGTCTGTTTGAAATGAGAATCTGCTGAATGTTTGTGGAATCATGATGGGTCCTGTTAAACCTGAGGGGATTTCAGCTGTATTTTGCCTGTAAAAAAAATTAAACATGAATTAGAAATTATGAGACAGAAAATTTTCTGTTTATATTTGCATCACCAAAAGTGGCATATTATAGCTGAAAATTGGTGTTGCAACATGTCACGCTCAGAACGTACAATGCAACACTATAGATTAACCACCAGCAGTTTATAAATGTGTGGTTGTCAGTGTTTGAATATTACAGCTGATGATTTTGGATTATTTTACAGACTGTGCACATACACTGCGCAGTGACCAGCATTTCATATAATAAACTACTTTACATTTGGCCAACAGGATTATGAAATGGTTGTGATGCGAAAGCACTGATTTTTTGAGTACTCTATGCACACACAAAACAAAATCAATAGCTAATCTATTAGAGTTGTGTAAACGAAAGGAAAGTGTTGAAATTAGACTTCAAGGACCCTAGGCTCTGAAATCCATTTATTTCACCCCTACTGTTTTTTTTGTGTTTCTGCTAAAATATACATATGGAGCACCACCACACAATATGATTGTGTGGTGGTGGTTGGTGCTGGTGGTGGGGTGCACTGATTTTATATGTTAAGCACTTTGTATTACATTTTAGTGTATGAAAAGTGCTATATAAATAAAGACTGATTGATTGAAACACTTTCATTTTCTTTCCTGGTTTGGTATCTTACTTCAAAGGCAAAAGCTTTGAAAGGAGCTACTGTGCCCAAACCCTTCAGCTTGTCGACAGGCAACAAGAAAAATGTGGAGGAGCCAGCTGCGTATGTCTCCATGGCTGAGCAGATTCAGCAGTTTTACAAACGAACCCCTGAACGCTACCATCTGCGCAGTCGCCAAAGTCAAGAAAGAGGTGTGTGCTGGGAGGGCCACATGAAAAAAGGAAAAGGCAGTGGGGCTTAAGTGAACAACTTCTAAAATGTCTTTTCCAGGGCCCTCCCCAGTGAAGGGTGACCATCTGAAGCTCACCCAACCTCACACCCCTCAACTGATGACCCGCCAACGGAACCGGCCTCCAACTGTCAAGAGCAGTGCTGAGCTGGAGGCTGAAGAGCTGGAGAAACTGAATAAGTAAGCACTCTGAAACTCTCCTGTGCAGATGGTGTAACAAATTAACAAACCCTGGGGTTATAGTCAGTACTAGAAAGGAGAGCTTCAAAAGTAATAGCAAGTTTTCAATTCTTGTCACATCCTGAACTCAACTTGGCACAAAATCTTAGACCAACAAGTCATTTAGGAAAATCCTAATAGTGGTAAAAGGGTAACAGTGGAGGTGCAACATCCTTAATGTCATGTTTAAATTCCAGGTTTAAGTTTAAGGCTCTGGAGCTCAACAGAAAGATTTTGGAAAGTACTGCATGTCTGAAAAAGCCAGCAGTGAAGGAGCCTACTGTACCTGAAGGTTTCGAGCTGCAGATTGAGAAACGGCTTCAGGGGAGACTGGCCACCAAGAAGCCCCAGGAGGTTGAGGAGAAGCCACACACATTCAAGTCTCAACCAGTGCCCAAAAAGATCCTTGAGGGAGTTACGGTGAGTCCTGACTGTTCGCAGACAGACAACTGGTGTGGCTTTAGCAGAGTTAGTCTGGAGCCTTGCCAAATGTGAGTGTAACAAAGATGTCTGCTGTCCTCAGGGTTTGCCTGAGAAGAAAACGATGCATCCAACAGTGCCTGAGTCTCCAGCCTTTGCTCTCAAAAAGAGGGTTCGACTAGAACACAAGGCTGAGGAAGTAAGATATTTTTGAAGCTGACGTTCTGCATTTGTACACTTCAGCCATGGCTCAGGTGGTAGAGTGGGTTGTCCAATAACCGAAGGGTTGGCGGTTCGAATCCCACTCTGTCCCAGTCATGTGCTGTTGTGTCGTTGGGCAAGACACTTTACCTTACTTGCCTCCAGTGCTGCTACTCACACTGGTGTATGGATGCGTGTGAATGCTCGGTGGTGTTTGGATGGGCTGTAGGCATGAAATGGCAGCCACACTTCTGTCAGTCTGCCCCAGGGCAGCTGTGGCTACAGATGTAGTTTACTACCACCAAAGTGTGAATGTGTGAGCAAATGAATAATAGACTCTACATGCTTTGAATATGTGTTCATAGAAAAGCGCAATATAAATCTAATCCATTATTGTTTTTTAAGTTTGTGGCTCCAGAGTCTGCAGGGTTGCCACAGCCAGTCTCCTTTTGAAGAACCGGCTTTAAAAAAAGTCCTAGAATGTAGTTTTAACAGGAGTGAAATTTAAAAAAAGAATGTAAAGTTAACATGCAGCATGTTTTCTCATGGTCATGAAAAATCAAAGTTCCTGCAGTGGAAAAGGAGCTACAATAGGCCCTTTTCCACCAAACTCCCAGGAACTTTATTACCAGGAACTTATTTGGGTAAAAGAATTCCTGGTAATTGCGTTTCCATCACACCCCAAAGTTCAGGGTAATTTTTTCAAATTAGGTTGATGTATGGGAGAGCGGTAAAAGAAACTGCAGTACAGTTCATGTACATTCAGAAACTAAGCTCTAGCACAATAAAATGGCACAGTACTTTAAGTGGACATTTTGGGTTTAATGTTTGCTGGTTGTTGGATCCCTTAATCCATCTGGAATACATTTTAAATGAAGTTAACCATCATTACATATCCTTAATTTCTATTTAAAAATGGTAGAACATGTATTTTCAACTTCTCATTCCTTAAACTAAATCACATCTAACTTTAAGTGTGATGAATTGTTCTTTTTCATTTCTATTGTTTTATAGATATAGTCCAGGTTCAACCCTAGTCAGACACATTTACTCAAATGCCTGCATTTAATTCGACTGCATATTAGTTAAAAAAGTACTTACATTCTACTTGTATTTTGATGCCTTATAAATGAACAGACAATATTAGGTTAGAATTTTTTTTTTTTTTTTTTAAATTGAAATGAAACATGGTGCCAAAAAAACCAAACACGGTGCCTTGAGATTAAAAGGAAAGTAAACCAGGGCTCTACGCTTAATTTTTTAGGTGGTAGCGCTGGTGCTAGGCAAGTTAAAAATTTTAGTAGCACAAAGAAAAATTTAGTAGTACACACAGTTGGACAGTTAATTAACATGTTTATTGGCTAAATTAATTTGATACTGAACAGAAATTCTAACAACGTTGAACAACAATTAAACTGATTCTTTAATCTTTATTTTTCCTCCACCTGAACACAACAGGATGAATTTAAACATTTTTAAATATGAAAAATCAACAGTACTATATTTTCAATGTGCATCAGTGAACAGTCTGTGTTGGTCTGAATTATTGTGTTTATAAACGTTGTCACATTTAAATATGGTACTCCCTTTAATGTATGGCATATTCCGACTGACTTAAGAAAATCTTCAAAATATTTTGACTATCACTGATATGTTGATTTGCAATACGTAAAATGTTTGAGACTGAATTAATACTGGAATTGGTTTGTGCAGTAGATGTATAAAGGAATCCAAGATTTATCTAAAACAGTCCATACAGTGGTAAAGAATGATGTGAATGAATGAGGTATAAGAGAAATAAATAATTTCAACTGTTTAGATACTTGGCATGTTTTAGATCATGTGAGTTGGTGTCATGCCTTTAATAGTGAATAAGAAATAAATGTGAATGACAGAATCCACAAAGTGGGATAAGTGGAATAAAGATTTGTCATATTGAGGCTTGATTATGATTTAAGAAAAACATGTCAAGGAAGTGTGAAGGGTGCGTTTCAAGTCTATTATACAGATATTCTATCTGTTTTTTTGTTTTGTTTTGTTTTGTCTGTATTGTGTTGCCCCCTCCAGCAGATGGCACCCTAGACAGCTGCCTGTGTCACCTATACCCAGAGCCAGGCCGGACTCTAACATTGCATTATTAACATTGGCGTTAACATTAGGGTCATTTTCACAGGCTTGAGCTAAACATGGGTGAAAGTTCTTGTTTAGTTCCATTTCTCACCCATTCCTCTGCTCTATTGTCTCTGCTGTCACGGCTCACTGAAGCTGGACAAGAAGTGGAAGTGTTTATAAACCATCATTTGGAAAAACAGAGGTATTTTCATTCTTCCAACTTTTTATCGTTTTATCCAATTTGGGTCCACATTTATGGGGCGCCGTTTGTAAAGCAGCTCATGCTGAAAAAAACTCCCAACATTTTTGTGACATTTAGCTTCAAACAATGTTCAAGAACACGTTTCAAATTTTCAGTTACTTTTTTGCACATTTAAAGCAATATTTGTCAACTTGGAGAAAATGTAAATAGTTAAATATAAATATTAAATGATACACCTAAATGTTAAAGCTAAATCTTTAATCTAAATGTAAATGTTAAAGATAAATATAAATGCTAAATATAATTAAGTGTAAATCTAAATGTTAAATGTAAATCTAAATGTTAAATTTAAATGTTTTGGGTGAAACTAAATACTTAGCTAATATGCAAATTCAAAATCTTCCAAAATAAGAGCTCCAGGAGATCAGAGTGTGTTGGTGGGTTTGTCCTGGCTCCAGCTCCAGCTTCCGTGTTAAACTTACCTCTCCCTTGTGTTCTGTTTTTGGGAGGCCAGTTAATAATCAATTGCTCTTTGAAGTTGAAATGTATTTCATAAGTAATGGATTACACTAAATAGCATCAGTTACAGCCTGTACATTCACAGCCTGAGCAGAAGATGGAATGAGTGAGTGAGTGAGTTAGAGGGAGGAGTTTACAGCATAGAAAAACATTAGCATAAACATTAGTGATGCTTACGGAAAAAAGGAAGTTTTTCCTCGCCACTGTCACCAGTAGCAAGTGTTTGCTCCTGGAGGATTCGGTTGGGTTTCTGTAAATTAGAGTCTGGTTTCGACCGGCTCTATATGTAAAGTGTCATGAGATAACTTCTGTTATGTAAATAAAATTCGATTTGATTTACGGAACCGGTTCCGTTTAAGGATCATGGAACTAGTTTTGCTTACAGAACTCTCTGACCTCCAAGCCTGGATTTGCGCCCGCACCAAGCCCGGCTCCTGTGGGGCTTGGAGGTGCTTGTACACGGAACTGGTTCCGAATAAGCAGATCCAAGAAGGCTTATTCAGAACCAACACAGAACTGGTCTTCTGAGGTCCGTTTTAGTTAAATGTAGCTGATGAAAAACCTGGAGCTTGGAGGTCCGTACTACATCTTGGTGTATCGGGTCACAGCAGTTTAGCACCAGTCTGCAAGCCTGACAGGGGCCAGTGATCAGAACCTGGAGCACGGCTTCCTGCAGGGCACGATGCAGTGATGTTTGAGTTGAGGTTGAAATTAATTAAGTCAAACAAAATGACATTCGCCAGCATTAAAGAAAAATAAACGGCAGAAGAGTGCATATGCGTATTAATATATGGCTCGGACCTGATGGAGAACATTATTCGGAACTAGATTCGAGGTCCGTGGAGGTGTGGCTGGGTCTCAGAGTTCACCGGGGTTTAGAGCACCTCCAAGCCCCACTGCAGCCAGGCTTGGAGGGCTGGATGAGGGCAAAGCGGAGCTTGTAGGTCGGAGCACAGCTTGGTTCTGAGTTCTGTAAGTGAAACTAGTTCCATGATCCTTAAATGGAACTGGTTCCGTAAGCATCACTAATGTGTAAACCCCAGCCCTATGCTGTGAACTCCTCCCATAACTCACTCACTCATTCCGTCCTCTGCTCAGGCTGTGAATGTACGGGCTGTAACCAGTGCTATTTAGTGTAATCCATTACTTATGAAATACATTTCAATTTCAAAGAGCAATCGATTATCAACTGACCTCCCAAAAACAGAACACAAGGGAGAAGTGATGGATTTAGATTTATATTTAACATTAAGATTTGTATTTAACATTTAGATTTAACATTTAGTGAAAGATGAGACACATCAGTGACGTCACTGGGGGTTTCGGGTCTTTCAACATCAGACACCCTCACCCAACCAGGGTTGATCAGACCCCGGCCTGTGTCCCAGCAGCATTTGCCCACAGCTCTGCCCTCTTGATCAATAGCCACCATGTGGCTTTCTCTGTGGCTTCAGTTGCTGCCCTGATGGCCTTCCTCTTTGCCTCCCTGGTGAGGCCTAGCACTGTAAGTGCTTTGCAGAGTGACCACCCTGCAAATCCTCTGCAGCCCACCTCCAGTGGTTCACAGTGAGTTTTCCAGCCTTGCCTCCTGTCCACCAGCTCCTGGTACTTGGCACGCTTCTTCTCATTGGCCTCTTCCATACGCTCTTCCCAGGGCACTGTTAGCTCCAGAATGATCAACTGCCTGGTGGAGTCTGACATGATGATCATATCTGGGCAGAGACGTGTAGATGTTATGCTGGCTGGGAACTGCAGCTGTTTGCCAAGATCCACTTCCAGTTTCCAGTCAGTGGCGGTGGTGAGGAGACCCAACTTTGCCCGCGGTTGTATGTTGGGCTTCTCTCCGGTTCTGTGAAACCTAATCGTTTTTGGCTTGTGGTGGCCCTAGGTGGTGTTGATGGCTGTGGCTATGCTGTCAGCAACTGCCTTCAGCACCTTGTCGTGGTGCCAGCGATAGCACCCATCTGCAAGGGCTTTTGGGCAGCTGCTGAGGAGTTGTTCCAGGGATCCCTGTCCTGGACACCGGGGACAGGATGGTGTCTCTGTTTTGTCCCAGACGTGACGGTTGGCTGGACTTGGTAGGACATCGTACACTGCCTGGACTAAAAACCTGATGTGATGGGAGTCTGCTTTCTAGATGTTGGGCCGGGTGATCTTTCATTGTAGCACATTCTCCCATTTAGTCCAGGCCTTGCTGCCTCTTCCCCACCATCCTGCTTGCACGTTCTTCTTCCACGCCTGCCTGCACTTCCTCCTGGATGAGCTGTTGCCGTTCTTTACCCTTGACCTTGTCCACCCTGTTTGCCGGGAAGTAGCCAATTCCTGCGCGCCCTTTGGCAATGGACACCACAAGTGCCTTCTGCCTGAGCCATGACTCAGCCACCTCCAGAGCTTCATCAGCCCTCCACTTCCTGTCTGTCCACACCTGGATGCTGGCCGATGCCACCTTAGGGTCCCCAGAGTCACTGTGCTGCAATACCTCTCATGTCCTGGACACAATGAACTCCTCAGTAAGACCACTGAATGGGAGCTGCAGGATGTTACTGGTTCCATACAGGGCGACGCTGCTCAGACTGTGTGGTAGACCAAACCATCTACGCAGGTAGCTGCTAATGTTTCTCTCCATGGCCTTGACTGTTCAGGTGGGAACTAAGTACAACAGCAGTGGCCACAGGATCCGGGGCAAGATGGAATGCTGGTAGATCCAGGCCTTGAACCTCCCTGGCAGACCTGATCTATCAACCCACCTCAGCCAGTCCTCAAGCTCTCTGCTGGTTTTCTGCAGGGATGCAGAGTCTTTGAGGCTGCATGCAGTCAAAGTACTTCCCAAGGCTTTTAACTGGCTGTTCCATGATGGATGGGATGATGGCTCCAGATAGTGAGAAGTGGAACTTGTTCACTACTTTGCTCCTTTTCAACACTAGAGACCTTGATTTTCCTGGCTTAAAGCTCATCCTCGCCCAGGTGATGAGATTCTCTAGGCCTTGGAGAATCCATCTACTGCCTGGGACGGATGTGGTGGTGACAGTCAGGTCATCCATGAAGGCTCTTATTGGGGCTGGCGTACTCCTGATTTTGTCAAGGGTCCCCTACACTCCACCTCTGCTGACTTGACTATCATGTTCATGGCTAGGGCAAATAGTATGACTGAGATGGTGCAGCCTGTTATTATACCTTTCTCAAGTCAGTGCCAGGCTGATGTTCCTGACCCAGCAGTGACTCTTTGCCTGAAATTATTGTAATAATCCAGAATAATGTCTGTGACTTTGCTGGGAACATGATGTTGTTGTAGGGCAAGCTCTACAAGCTTGTTCGGTATGGACCCGTATGCATTGGCGAGGTCCAGCCAGAGTACCGTGAGATCTCCTTTCCCTTCACGGGCCTCCCTGATGAGTTGTGTTACCACACCTGTGTGTTCCAAGCAACCCGGCACTTGACGGATCCCACCCTTCTGGACAGAGGTGTCAGTGTAGTTGTTCTTCAGAAGGAACTCCACTAACTGTCATGACAAGATGCTGAATTTCTTCTTGCCTTTGACACTTCGCAGCGAGATGGTTCTAAACTGACCGATAGTCTTGGAGTCCTCTTCCTTGGGGATCCACACACCCTCTGTGCACCTCCATTGGCCTGCAACTTTTCCCCTGCACCAGATCACCCTTAGGATCTTCCACAGGTGCCAAAGGAGTTGTGGGCAGTGCTTGTACACGGTGTATGGAACACCGCTGGGGCCTGGGGCAGAAGCTGTTCTGGCTCTCTTCACGACCTCTTACACCTCGGTCCCGCTGGGCTCCCTCATTACAAAGTCCACTGTTGGAGGTTGTGAGTTAATGAGTGCCTTCTGTGGTGCCAGTTCTTGGTCTCTCTCTGGGTCGCTCAGGGGGTTGTGCAGGAAGGCGTCTGCTTCCTCTGTTGAGCACATGAAGTTGCCGCTATGCTTGTCCCCTAGCAACTTTTTAGTGAAGCTAAAAGGGTTGGAGATGAAAGCGGTGCACTTCCTCGCTCTTTCCTTCCCCCGCCTTTGGTGCCACTCTGCCCAGCACAGCATCATGAGCTTCTTCCTTAAGATGTTGCGGAGCGTGGCAAGCGGGTGTTTCTCCTCTTCGCTAGCCACCTTGTGCTGTTTCCTCAGGCCTCAAATTTCTTGGCGCAGTTTGTGTATTTGGGTGGCTCGCCGGTTCATGGTGTAGTTGGTTTTTATGTTCCTGCTCTCGACGTGGCCTCTTGGCTGTATGGCTGACTATGATTGCCGTCATGGTTTCAAGCTGCCGGTCCACTGCCCCCTTGGCTGTGGTCTCCAAGATCTGACTCACGTCTGCATCAAACTGAGACCACACCCGGTCCAGAACAGCCAGTCTGGAACTCTATAATCCCGCTCTCTTTTTCACTTTCCTACATGAAAACCAATAAAAATGCAAAAATGAATAACGGACCACGTGGTGAAAGATTCCTACTAGTATAATGTGAAATGTCTTACCTGGGCCATTGTAAAGGGCAGTAGACAATGGACAAGTGCACAAACGAGCCCAGGTTTGGAAAAAGAGGCTAGTTCATTCAGTCCATTTCAGGTGGAAATCACAATACATAAACAATAAATCAGTGTTCACTTCATGGCGACGACACTAATACTTCTAGTTCTATGATGTAGGGTTAGCATCAGACTGTTGACCAGTTAGCATTAGGTTAACCTGACTTTTCACTAAACAACTGGTGCCGCGGACTACAGTTACAGCTTGGAACAAACTAAATGGTGAATATTTCTGTGACATACATACCATTGGTTTGCTCAGTGGTTGGATCCACTGTGACCGTTGTGGTCCTTTTTTGGTTTCTTATAATCTTGCATAAGTTTACTTAAATTTTTCTTGAAAGTCACTCATTTCGTGTTGGCAATTCAAAGTCCATCTGAATTTCCTCCTCCACAAAAACGCTCTAAAGAGCCTGGACCTCGTCATCCGTCCACTTGTCAAAGCTTCTCTTTTGGTCCATTTTCCGAATTATCAAAATACAAAGTTTGTGGAAATGAAATAAAGAATGAATGAAATTGTGGTGGGTGAACATAATGCAGAAATGCTGCAAGTGTAGTCCACCGATCAGCATTCTCCAGCACACAGCCCCGCCCGGAACAATTCCTGGTAATCTGAAAAGTACTGCCTCCCTACCAGGAACTTTGTTGGGGAAAGTTTGAGGGCAAAGGAAAGTTTTTTTTGTTTTTGTTTTTTTGTTTTTTTTTTGTTTGTTTTTTTGTTAACCCGGGTAATATAGATGGAAACGCACCAGGGTTTTTCAAAGTTTAGGGGAATGCTCAAAGTTCCTGCAGTAGAAAAGTGCCCTTATGATAACTCATTGTTTGAGATGGTAAATGTTGTCATTTTATGTTCTTGCATTACATCTACTTCTCTGTAGGATAGACAGAAATTATATTATTAACTTTCAAAGACCTGGAAATTATTTGATAGATTTGGTCGTAAAATGTGTGGGAGCCTTGGTTGCTAAGCAGTCCAATCCTAGCCATATGTTTGTGTCCTGTTCCAGGTGAAGCCACCATCAGTGGTCAGGGCTCCTCCAGTGCCTCACTTTGGCCTCCCATTCCAGCCCCAACTCCCCGAGAATCACCACATAGACACATGTCCCTTCTCCTTTGAAGAGAGGGATAGAGAGAGCCGGGCAATGAAAGAGAAGAGGCTGGAGGAAAAGAGAAATGAAGAGGTGAAGCCACTCACGTATTCCACAAAATTCCTCAAATTAGGAGGATTAAATTAGTTCCTTTTTAAGGTGTATCATGAATCCTGTTTAAAGGTGCTGTTCAGACTTTTTGCGTGATCTTGAAAGTCTAATTTTTATAGATATGCCTGACTGTAGTCCACAATTTAAAATGAGATCACCACCAAAATAAGTTATTTCCAAATGCCATTTCCAGCTTCCCTGGTCGGGTCGGACAAGACTGGACTGATTTAGGGCAGACTTGTGTCACTATGACAACACCAAACCGACCAGCAGTTTCACAGTGAGAAGCAAGCTGAATGAGTGAGGTTTAAGATCTGTTCTTTTTCATAAAGAAAGGGATTTCTTGGATTGATTTTTTTTTTTTTTTTGTAATGTTGGACACTGAAACTGGAGCTGGACTGGCAGAAAGAAAACTAAACAGGAGAGTGATAGATCAGGGGCTACAACACTGGTAAACCTCTGTATTGGTTTGAGTCAATGGCGAGAACTAAGGGAGTTCAAAGAAATGAAAACAGACCCGGAATTGGCCCTCTTCCTTCTACACAGGTATAGAATGCTTCTTTTCTTTATGCATACGCATTGGAACATTGTATTTTACTATAGTGGCTGTTGTAGCTCAGTCAAACACTTAGTAAATGCTTCTGCATTAGCCGCACTGCTGGATCTTTGGCGTTGGTAATATGTTTTATTTGGAGCATTGTTTTAGTCACAAACTAAGGGCTTTGTAAGGCGAGACTGAAATGGTTCTGTATGGACTTAAATGTTCATGCCAGGGCCTGGATACTAAACTGCCCTTCAGGAACAAGACAATTATGAAAGTAGAATACCGTGAATACAGAAGGCTGAAGCAGCTAGCACTGAACTGCTAATGCAGAATGATGATGTTGAATGACTGAAGTAATTTCTGAAAATGCTTGAATACTTTGTAGAGAAGCTAGTGCAAATGCATATTATTGGGACACATCTTAGAACACCGGTCTGTGAGTAACATGCCGGAGTCCCGGAGTAAAAGAGACATAGAAGCAGCAGTTGGGTCCAAAGTTAGGTTTCACTTGGTTTTCACGGACTTCATGAAGTTTGCTTGTCTTGTTTCAAACATCACTTTGCACCCTGCAAGTTGCAGTCTTGAAAAAGAAATGCAGAGTTGCCGGAACAATAATAATAATAATAATCCATTTTATTTATAATGCACTGTACATTTTTAGATAAAAACCTCAAAGTGCTACAACAGTACAATAAATATCAATTAAAAACAGTTGAAAGTTAAAAACAGGTGAGGCATGCACAGATCAGGGAGGATTAAGAAGCTTTCCTAAAAAGAAATGTCTTGAGGGCTTTTTTAAGTGTCCGTCTGTGGTGCGCGGAGGTGGTCTGGCAGGGTGTTCCACAGACGGGAAGCAGCTGCTTCAAAGGCCCTGTCTCCCACCGTCTTTAGCTTTGTCCTGGGGGGGCACATACAGTGCAATTGGGCTGACCAGGTTCTGGAAGTGGTGTGGGGAGTGAGGAGTTCAATGAGGTAAGTGGGGGCTTCACTGTGGAGACAGTGATGGGTGTGAAGGAGGTTTTTATAGTCGATGCAGAGGTAAACAGGGTGTATGTAATGAGTGAAGGACAGGAGTGATGTGCTGGTGTTTTCGCACCCTCGTCAGGACCCTGGCAGTGCTGTTTTGGATGTGCTGGAGGCTCCTGCCAGGGATCCCGATGAGAAGTGCGTTACAATAGTCCAGCCTGGAGGAGACAGACGTGGACCAGCTTCTCTGCAGCAGAGAGGGAGGGGTGGAGTTTAGCAATGTTACGGAGGTGGAAGAAGGAATTTTTGCAGATTTGGCTGATATGTTTGTTAAATGTAAGCTGGGGGTCAGATATGACTCCCAGGTTAGTGATGGTGGGACAAATGGGGATGTGGTGGCTGGAGAATGATGGAGGAGATGGGTGGTGCCTATCTGAAAGACTTCAGTTTTGGTGCTACTGAGCTGCAGGAAGTTTTGGCTTATCCATGTCTTTATCTTCTCCAGGCAGGCGGTCAGCTGTGTTACACTGGCAGAGGGGGTGGAGTTAGAGGAGGAGGTGACCTTGATGTAAATTTGTGTGTCATCGGCGTAGCTATGGAAGGTTATGTTATGTCTGTTGATGATATGGCCAAGGTGAAGTGTGTGTATATATATGTATATATACATATGGTGAAGAGGGTTGGGCTGAGCACTGAGCCCTGGTGGACTCCGCAGCTGACGGTGTGGGGGTGGGATTTACCATCCCCCATGGCCACTTACTCAGTCCTTCCTGTGAGGTAGGAGTGGAACCAGTGGAGGGCCGTGTCACAGAGTCCAATGAAGTATTGGAGATGGTGGAGGAGGATGTGATGGTATACCGTGTCAAAGAGCAGAGAGGTTGAGGAGGACAAGGAGGGACAGGTAACCAGAGTCAGAAGTCATCAGGAGGTCACTGGTGACTTTGAGGGCTGTTTCTGTGCTGTGTGAGGGATGGAAACCGGATTGGATTTTTTTAATACAGTTTGTGGGATTTGAGTTGGGTGGAGATTACTTTTTCTAATACTTTAGATATGAATGGAAGGGGGCGACACGGTGGTGCAGTGGATAGCACTCGTGCCTCACAGCAAGAAGGTCCTGGGTTCAATTCCAACACCAGT
>JAPQRP010038330.1:0-14486 GCA_037367295.1 Apogon hyalosoma | reverse complement strand
TGTGTGTGTGTGTGTGTGTGTGTGTGTGTGTGTGTGTGTGTGCGTGTGTGTGCGTGTGTGTGCGTGTGTGTGTGTGTACGTGTGTATGTGTGTGTGTGGTGTCCATGACAGAGTGACTGTAATGTGGAGAAAAGCGGAAATACTTGTGCAAAGAGGTCAGTGCATTGTGTTGCCTGTTTGATCCGACACAATGTAGTGAAACTGCATTGTGTTCCTTTGATAGGGATGGAAACTGAATACAGGGTTACGATCTGATGTGGGAAGGAAAAACACAAAGGAAAACACTGACCTCAACCCCGCAATGACATTAGCTTTTGCCCTGTATATCTACTTCCAAGTGTTGCTGTAAATGTTTGTGTCTTGTGTAGTCTTATTCTAACAAAACAAAACAAAATAAAACAAAACAAAACAAAACCGATAAAATATACAATTCCAAACCTGGCTCAGGGGTGTACATTACTAAAAGTTACTACTCACCGTTGTTTTTATGTCAGGCCTGCCCTTCTCATTCTCCGGCTGCTTCTTTTCACTTCTCCCGTTGAGTTTGGGGTTCTTGTCTTGCTTGTCCACTTTGATCATCCTGCTGATGTACGCCTGCGCCAGACTGGAGGTTCTGACCTGACGGTTCTCATCTGAGGTCCCAGTCTCGGCCTTGGAGTTTTTACGACCTTTCCCAGACGTCAGGGTATCCCAGACCGTCCCACCAGAGCCAGTGTTGCTACGGCCCAATTCTGTTGCCGAATTTTTCCTATTTCTCCCTGCCAGTAAACCCCCCACTCCTCCATCTTTACGCTGATTTCCTTTGAGACTGTCTCGAGAAAACGACGGTTTTGGACGGGTCTGAGGACCAGATTCAGAGGCAGAACGGACCCGTTCATTTCCGTTCTTCAGATTTATGGGAAAATCTTTAAACCATTTTGCCATGATTGCCAAAGTTTTTGTTCTTCTCACAGATTTAAAAGGTGGTAAATCGGAGGTTTTGCACAGGTAACGTTTACAAGTTGCGCAACAACTTAAACTTTTACGCACAGATATTTTACGCACGCCACTCCTGAGGTAAATTTGGCATAATATGCAAGAATCTTCAATTGACAAATTAAGGAGAGCTCACTTTGCGGTGTTACACAGATTCCTAACGCTTAAAACTCCCTAACATCAGAAACCTTCTGGTGCGTCTTGGAGAACATTGGCGAGCGCCTCTTGTTGCCGTCACCCTGCACCTGCAGTAACAACTATCCCTGCAGTTTGAAAAGTAGCTTCTGCAGTGCGTAAACTCGAAAGAACTGAAAGTTTTTCTTTGAATCCAGTACAGATCCCATTCCCGGAACGTAAGATGGTGCGTCCAGGCAGTGGACAAGGAAAAATGATGAGAAGTTAGTGGAAAGCTCTGTGACTGTGGGACTGAATATGGGGAGGTGCTGTGCGTAAGGGGCGGGGTGGGGGTTATCCTGTCATCACTTCTTGGATTACGCTGGCTTTCAAGCAAAATGCACACATATAGAAGAAAATAAAACTAGGGAAACTTAAATTAAGGAGCCTTATAATTGTGGTTAGAAATGTCAAGACGAGTCTCTGAGCTACCATTTCTCTACACTGTCATTTTCAGATTCCGTCTAGTGTCAGATTTGTCAGTCTTTTCTATAAATATACATTAATCTGTGTAAATATGTAATAGCACATGATCATATAATTTCAAAACACTAACAAGTCCTCACTTATGTTGTTTGTTTTCCAGTTAATCTGTTTGTACATGTTATCTTTGAAGCAGATAATTCCCCAAAAATGTGTTAAATTAATCAATGGTAACACCAGGAAAATATTTTCTGCTGACAGCTTCTCAAATATCCGTGCTGAATAACAACTCATCTAACAAATGACTTATACTTTGAAATATATTTGTATAAGTCAATCAAAAGTCAGAAAAATTGTGATTCAATGCAGCTGTCATTTCATATCATAATGAAATAAAACAAAATAAAAAGGTTAAAATGAAATGTTAAATGACTTAAATGAAGCACTGTTACAATTAACAAATAAAGAACACGATTTCAGTCCAAATCAAGTTCAATTATTTAAAGTAATAAATACATTTCCTCTATAAAAGATCAAAGATTTGTATTGTCACAGCGAATTAAAATACTGTTTCTCTCTTACCCTGATAATAAATTCCATGTAATTAAAAAGACAGCAAAACAGAATAAGAATAAATAAAGAACGTTAAAAGATAAATTAGAGACTCTATGGAGGTATGAATCGAACCTATTTATAATAGTGGAGGCGCATAATGGAACAAATGACCAACAACAGCAGATATGATAGCAATTATATAGTGTTTGTTATAAAAGCTGGAATTAAAATGAAATGAAAGATTGAGAATCTTAGACCTTAGTTTGCTATGATGTAAGAGAACCACTTGTTTATCTCTGGCAGGGTTTTCCATGCTCACTGCTTCCTCTTGCATCTTTCTGCTCATGGTTCTCCTGTGGTCATGCGTCTGAGTCTAAAGGCTTTTTCCATGGGACAGGGATGTTGTTGCTACTTGTTCACCAGTTGGTAGATAGCTGCGCCATCTTCTGACAAACTTGAGGAATACAAAAATGAGGCATCAGACCATTCATCTTTAACTTAATCCAGTAAAGCTTTTGTTTATCTGGGTTACACCAGTAGTTTTTTGTTCGTTTTATATGGTGTCAAGATACAGGCTGTCAACATAACCCTTACGTAAGGTCAATTCACGGTCTCAAATGATAATGAATGATGGACGTGCGGATTTCACCAATAAGCAACATTTCTTATATCTATAGTCCCGCCTTCCTCAGCACAACTGTCCAATAAGATCGCTCTCTGCGGCTGGGCTGGGCGGTTACATCCCCGACAAAGGTAACAGGTTGCAGTCTCCACATAATGAACTTGTTGCTCCCTTAATTTTCGCAAGAGTTGTGTTCCACCCAGATGCGTCCGTACTCCCACTGTTTTGATGGATGCCCGTGAAGATATCTGATATTATCAACGAGTTAAAGGGCACGAAGTTGGAAGAGCAGAGGAATAACTTAAGAAAAAGAGGTAAGTTAATGTTTGGACTTCACATAGCCGGACAGCTAAACCAGATAACCTGTCAGACTGTTAGCTATGCGATATGCGGCAGTTTTGTTTTTTTTTTTTTGTTTTTTTTTTAATGTTTTCCGGTATTTACAGCTTTGTTTTCGTTAGTTCTGTAATAGTCAATAACAGTACTATGTCGGTATAACATTGAGGTTTGTCCATAGCCCCCTTTAGCTCGGTAGCTAACCATAGTTGATGGTTTAAGTAGTGCCAGCTAGCGCTGCTGGAAGTTCTGAGTTCTCCAAAGGCAGAAATGAGCAATAAACGAGAGAAATATGAAAAAGAAACTTCCTTTAAAATACTCCCATGACGGCTACACGTGTCTGTGTTGGAGTTACAATGATGTCTTGAAGGTAAAGGGTTCCATATTTTACAGCAGGTATCATTTTTATTATCCATAAAGTCGTAGTAGCACTGAGCAGCTAGCGGATTCCATGTACACCTGTTCTCCAAAGGTGACCATGTTTAAAACCCTGAAAGACTTCCGAATCTACGCACCATGATGATAAAAAAAGAAAAAAGACACGTACCCTTTAATATGTGAGTTTTGTGAGGCGGGTCTTCTATTAAGCTTTAGTTCGAGGAAAGTGATGACACTGGCAAGAGAGAAATATTAGATTATAGTTTTTGTCTCGAGCTTATAATTACAGTATTGAAGATGATGACAGATGCATGGTGAACATGGAGGAAAGTTAAGCATGACTTCAGTTCTTAAGTATAAACACAGAGATAAAGGTGCATCCAGTGCATGTTACAGATACTAAAAGATGTGTAGATCAAGTCCTAGGATGTATTGTCTCCTACATCCACGTACTCACACTCGGTCTGTGTAAGGGAGAAAGACTGAGAGAAACAAGTGTCTGGAATGTGGGGATAAGGGAGGGGCATATTTATTATCCTCCTAATATGGTGTCATTTGTGTACTATTTGGTAACACTGAAGCGTCCCTTTGTTATGCCAATGAAGTTCTTTGGATGCGAAAAGAGGAATAAATGGCTATTTGTTTGAGCGTGAAAGAGGAGCAGAGGCAAGTTTGGAGAAAAGGATTGACTGCTGGAAAGGAATAGAGCCTGGTTTTATGTTAACAGTGTAATGGAGAGGGAGAATACCCTGAGGACTGAGAGGCTGACAGTCCTTTAAGGGCAGAGAAGTGTGAGATACTGTTTTGTCCAATGTTGTTACTTAAACCCTTGTGTCTATTTTCCAGTTTACACCTGTAGAACTTGGTGATTCACGTGGAGGAAAAGGGCAAAATACAGTTTTACAGCTTTGAGTTATTGGATGTTGTAAACTAGTACTGCAATAGTTTACTGATTTATTCAATTGTAAGTAAATCAGATAAATACTGAACATAAGTTATCAAGCAAAATCGACATTTTAAATATTAGAGACATAAAAAATAGCATATTTTGAATGATATAGTATTCATTCATTCATTCATTCATCACCTGAACCCGCTTTATCCTCACTAGGGTTGCAGGGATATAGTATTCAGTGCTGTATTCAAAAATCAGACCTTTTTCTGTCAATTTTAGATTTATTAAATTTAGGCAAGGCTAGCAATTATTTGATCAGATGATAAACCATGTTGACTCTGAGTCAGCAGCAGCACTTAAATGACTCCACACTTTGCTGTTGTTTCATTTGTCCCTACACCCGATCTAATCCTCTAATAATATTTTCTGTTCCATCTCAGATCTTAAAAGGAGAGCAACCCCAAATTGATTTACTGTACAAAAATTCAATTTGAAGTCAGCAGTCAAGGGCCCGGCAGCATAACTGCAGGGGACCATGGCTGTAACAGAATCTAAAGCACCAGCTACAATCTTAAGAGGTTAAGCCTGGCAGTGAAAGTTGGTTGGAGGTTGAAGTCACATGTTATTGATGGTACAAGTGTTGGTGTGGCATGTTAGAAATACAATACGTCTAGAATAAAGCGAATGCAGCAACTGTTACATCAGTTCAGAGTTTTCCCAGAGTTTGTGGAGGGCTCAGGTGTGGTGTTTATTTTATTTTATTTTTTTAATTAATTTATTTTTGTTATTATTTTTTCCATTATCTGACTGAAAACTCCATCAGTGTATTTTAGAAAATGGCTCTAAGAAACACAAAATAAGTCTGCATCTTGATGAAGTTCATACAAAATTCTAAACTGTAAATTTTGGCATTATCAACATATCTTGTTTGATCAAAAGTCCAAAGATCATTCTCCTGTTACACAGAATAAATAAAACCAGCTTTACTGAATATAACCGAAATAACCAATTTTTAGGACATTGCCTGATTAATCTTACAGCAGTTGGATATTCACTTTAGCTTTTCTTTCTAATGAATGCAATATCTTTCCAAAAAACAGAGATATTTTAAAGAGTGCACAAGGCAATTTCAGTATTAAAGTTTCCTTTGATCAGATAGGCAGTTTAAGAGGGGGAGGAAAAAGAGCACATGGATTGTTTGGGAGATGCATTCCCAGAATTGCTGCCCTCATTTTCCGCCCCACATCAAGTGGACAATAGGATGGGTTCCCCCTTCACTCATGTTGCTCTCAGAACTGGGACTTGGGTCTTCTGCTGTCCTCTTATGACGCGTCAGTAGCACAATCATCAGTGCATGACATGTTGGCTTGACCTTGGTGTGAAGACAGGGGGGCTGCAGACTCCATGCTTGGCTGCCCAAATGTGTTGTGACATGGCGCTTCCTCTGTGGTTCCCAAAGGGTGAAAAAATTTACTAACTGCACTTCTGAGCAGACCTGTCTGCAGACTATACAAACACACTACACCCTCACAGATATCCTCAAAGGTCACTCACATCATGTCGCTCCAAAACTATTCTGTATATTAGTAGTGCATTTTTTTTTTTATAGGTTCAGTTTGACAGCATTGGTGTCTAATTATGTTGTCTGGAGAGTGGATTAGCTTGTTTTAGGGCAATCCCAACTCTGCATGGAAATATGAAGTTGTCTATGAGTTGGCTTTCAATAATGTATGAGTGCACATGTGTCAGTGCAAAAAGCAGTTAGTGATGTGATGGTTTGTTCATTTGTAGCCAGTTCTTTGTAGGTATGTGTGTGCATGTGTGTGTGTGTGGGGAGGGCCGTTCACAGGAACAGTTTGACTTTGGATTTTATCACATAGAGCACTGATAAGAGAAGAAAAGCTGAGTGTTTTTTGTCCCTCTTCCTCTCTCACTCCACCCTCCTTTCTGTCTGCCAACCCACTTTCTGTCTCTCGCCTTGGAAAGCTGTGGAAAGGAAGTGAGAGGTGGAAGGTGCAGAGGTGAGGAAGGAGTGTTGTAATAGGTTTGAAATGAGTTTAATGAACCATGTCGTTGTAATGACATGAATAATGGGCTCTTCGAATGTGACATAACAAACGGCAGGATGATTTAATCGATGTAAAACCAGGAGTATCCATTAGTTGATGCAATTTACAGGCCTGAACAAAGTTGGCAGTGATGTATTGCTTAACGCTCATAAAGGTGTGATCAGTTTCAGTGGAGGACAAATAGTTTTTGACTTACTCATCATACGCTATCAAAACTTGGAAAAGGGAGGCATAGGGAGTCAAGAGAAATAACAAGTGCAGGAAATCATAGAGTGAAAAAAAGAAAAGGCCAGGGCTCGCTGCACTGGAATGCCTCTGTATCAAAGCTGACACTGTTTTTGATGAGGGAAATTGGTTTAGTGTATGGCTGGGAAAGTTCCAAAAGTTGGGAAAAGCCTTAGTTGGACCTCACAAGGGGAAAGTGATATGTGGGTGTGTGTTTTCAGGTTAATGACTAATGGAGTTTACTGAGGACAAAGTCCACATTGGCACACACGAGCCCGAAACTAAGTGTGGATATAAATCTGTGTCCCTGTATTTGTTCAAAGAAAGGCTGCATCTGAGTGTTTGTCAAGCTTGGACAGGTCAGGGTTTCTTGCTGAGCAGTACGTAACTATTTTGACATATTTGCCACTGGTTCTGATGCTACAGCAAAGCATAGAAAACAACTTTGACACAGTACCTGTTTGTTTTTCTATCTATCTTTTTCTTAATATGGTCTGAGACTGAATTAAAGAATGAATGAATGAACAGTTTGTTTTTTTTCAGCATATAGTGGTAAAAAATTGTTTAAATCACCATTCACATGTTATATTTAATGTTTTTTGTTTTGTTTTTTTTAATAGGAACTACCAGGGTGTTCATGGTGTTATGCCTGCTGCAGCAAACTAGCAGAAGCTCTTATATGTGCTCTGAACTCATCTTTCTACTCAATATTTTTTTGCAGCACGATGACGCAGTCCTCGGGACGGAAGACACCAGTGGACTACGGTGTCCAGATCCGCTTCATTAATGATCTTCATGACAGTGGTGGGGGCCAGCCAGGGTATCAGCCCAGGGCCAAGACTCAGACCACCTCCAAGTATGGTGTGGCGGTCAGGGTGCAGGGTATTGCTGGTCAGCCGTATGTCGTCCTGAAGGATGGAGAGAAAGGAGATTCATACGGTGTCCAGCTCAGAACCCATTACCCCTCTGGTTACAGTAGCCTCCCCCGAAGGAGAGAAAAGGCAGAATCGGGAATTCATGGGGGTGATGCAGGAGGCGGGGGAGGGCAGGGAGGACTCCGAAGGGCCCAGTCACATGGGTCCCTATTGGACAGGGATGGTGAGATAGGAGCAAGCAATGATGATTTTCAGCTGTCAAGGCCACCAGGAGATGGGAAGTCTGGTAGTTATGGTAATCTGGATGGGGGGATAAGAGTAAAGGGAGAAAGGGAGCAGGTTCAACATGTCAGTGGTAGAGAGGGGAACACTGAGAGGAATATGTGGCCCAGTTCATATAAAACATTTCAAGACCCATCCCCACAAACAAATGAGTTTCAGTCTACTCACAAGCAGACTCCTGTTAACAGACTGATAAACAGGTTTGATGGAGGTCAGCAGAGAGGCTTCGCTCCTGCACAACAGGATCCCAGAACTGCATCTCCTCTCCCCAGTCCAAACCCATACACCACACCTCCGTCCTCAACACACAGCAGCCTGGGACGCAGCCAGGGTCCTGTCGACAAAGTTCCCACACATTCTGCTAATCAGTGGATGGGGAGACACACAGCTGTGGAGATACCACAGGCTAATCTCAAAGACACACAAGTAAGGATAAATTGTTTCCTGGTTGGTAATAACATTTGATTTGTAGTGAGGTCCTCATGGCAAAATACATGAAACACTGCAAGAGTAGTTTTCTGATCTATGTCTTAAGGTGACACCTGACCTTTTGCTGGACCAGGGTCAGAGTGCAGAGATGAACAGTGAGGATGAGCAGGTCATGCAGACTCTATACAGCATCCTGAGAGAAGGGTATAAATATTTTATGCTTCTTTTGCTGGTTTAATACTAACAGATTTCTTTTATTCTGAAATAATGAGGATGATTATTATAATGAATGACTATGTGAATGTTTCTTTTCATCTTCATTTTCATCTTCCCCCCAGGACAATCGAGAGTGATGCTGTCATCAAGCACAAAGTCAGGGTCATCCTTAATACATTTCACAACCTCAAGGTTTGTCATCTGTAAAAGTTTTATAGTCTTGTATGGGCATAAATTTACATGCCTTTGAAAAGACCACTGGTTTTACTTGTTTACTCTAGGAACTCCTGACAATAAACCCCCCCCCCCCAAATTGTAAATGAAATTGTTGTAAGTAAGAGAATTTATTTTGCCCAAAATGGCAAATGGTCAAAATAACAAAGGGGATTTTCAGTCACAGCTGTTATCTATGTTGACATCCTCTCCACCACTCTTTAACATTGCTGTTTGCTGCTTTATGCCACTCTGGTGCTAAAATGCAAGCAGCTCAGCTTTGTTTGATGGCTAATGGCCATTTGGCTTCATCTTGAATACATTCCAGAGGTTTTTAGTGGGGTTCAGGTCTGGGAATGTGAAGTGGTCTCTTCATGTTTTGTTCGTTAGATGTACAGATATCACAAGTAAACTGCTTATGTGTACTGCATGTCCTCATGAACCTGTTTCTCCACCAGTCCAAAGAAAAAGGCAGGGAAGATTGGATGAGAGAAAAGAAGGAGCTCGAGAGAAAACTGGCTGACCTAAAGACTACCCTGCAGCAGAATAGAAGGGTAAAAAAGCAGAGACACTTTCTGGTGTGAAATATCAGGAAATAGACACATGTAGAATGTGTGAGGGAGTTTTGTTGCCTCGGGTGACCTGCCATGCCTCGCTGAATTCACTTGGCTAATTGGAAGTGCCTGACACCAGAGATTGTTAACATTCAAAAAGTAGCTTGCCGCTTCAGCTTAGATCTAATTACATGGATAATATCCAGTGCAACATTACAAACACTCATCCATGGCCATGCAAAATGGATCGTCAAGTTAAATAAATAATTGTAAAACAGTTGAGGTGATTTCTATACCTTAGCATTTGGATGCTTTTTCTTTGAAACTAACCAGGAGGACAGGGGGTTTCTTGAAGTGTGCTCCAAATTAATCCTCAGATTAATCCCTAAAACCCATTGGCCCCCACACACTATAATCTAACTTCACTAAAGGCTCATTATATGTTGGTTTGAGGAAGTTGGGCATCTCTTAATCTCTAATAGCCCCTAAAACCTTAATCCATCATGCATATTGATTGGTGAGCCCTTGCAGCCTGCTTCAACATCTCCTAAAACCCCATTGTTTTTCCCACTAGAGCTACCTGATGTCTAATGTTTCACTGTTCTCATTTATTCATCATTTGTGCTTGTGTCTAGGACTCCGTTAACAATTCTGATCCTGCTCTGAAAGCTGAGCTGGACTCCTGTCTGGATGAAAATCTGCAACTCCGGGAGATGCAGGACCGGATGAAGAAAGAGTTAAATGAAACACAATCCGAGTGAGGACACATTGGCATACCCACACATTCACTCACACAGACAGAGCCATGGTACCATTGTCTGTGAGTCAGAACACAGAAGAGGGAACAAGAAGTGCTTTTTCATTTAGTTTATTTGTCAGGGACAATGTACAAATACATTAATCTCAAAGAGAAGAGATGCTTTGCACCAGAGTTAGCTACAAGCTACTTTCCATCTTTTATTGTCAACCACACTCTCTTTCACTATTTCATTAAACACGCAGCCACTGTAACTTGTTCAAGCAAGTATATCAAAGCTGTTTTAACTCAAAGAATCAGTTAGAAGTGTGAATAATAGTGTGTCCTTTTTTCCTCATCACAGGCTGACTCAACTGCGTATGGACAGGGAAAATGCAGAGACCCGGGTCAGGGAGATGGAGGACCAACTGGCTGAGCTTCAGGATGAACTGAGGAGAGAAAACAGCAACAAGGCAGTACTACACAAATATACTTACTCAGAAATCCACATTCAGATGATATAATTCAGGACTGCATTGTATTGCATTAAGGTAGCAACATATGAAGACAGTGAGACCCAGAAAAGCAGTGGATAAACTATTTTTACAACATGTTTTAAAGTGAGCAATAAGGTAAGTCTGTATATTCCCCATGTGTGTAGGACCTGATGTCTTGCCAGGCAGAGATGACAGAAGTGTACCAACTGAAACAAAAGCTGGAGGAGACACTCAGGCAGAGGGAGAGAGAGCTAACAGCCCTGAAAGGAGCTTTGAAGGAAGAGGTGGCCTCACATGACAAAGAGATTGAGGTTCTCCGAGAGCAGTACAGTATTGACATGGAGAAGCTTCGGAACAGCATGGAGCAGGTGTCTCAGGTACACAAGCTCACAGTCGGCAAAATGTCACAAACAGCTCGTATGAAAAGATTAAGATGGAGTCAAATTGGATCAGTTGACTAAAATTCACAATACTTTCCACAAAAAGAGAACTTGTTGATGATGTTTATGAGACATTGTATGACAGGCTGTGTATACCTCTCTCCCGTTTTAGTCTCATGCAGGAATTGAGGCAGAGAGGCTTCGTGTAAACGCTTCAGTTCGCTCCCTACAGCAACAGTTGGAAGACTGTAGAGACGAGAGCAGCCACTGGATGGAGCAGTTTCATACCACCAGGGATGAACTTCGATCAACTAAACAGGAGTAAGTCGGTCAAACCCGTCATAGTGTATATCACTCACAAACTGCAGTCACCTTTTCTGGATGTGGGATTTCCAGTGGATTTACCTGGATATGGATTTTGTCAGTCACCCTCTACACATTGTTGCACTTTACACCCACTGCACTACTAATATGTATCCCATCTCTTTTCTTTCGTTCTGCTTGGTCAATGTTTTTCTCTCTGTCAGAGAGCGACCCAGCAGCCCTGATACACCGTGAGAGTCATTAGTCGAACCACATTTGTGTTTAGATCAGACCTGTAGATGTGTTTAGTTCTGCTAACAATTGTCTCACTGTAGTTTTAAGGCCATCCACACATGATTCACAACTGGAGCTTATCCAACAGCATCATAATCATCTTTTGCTTACAAGCTTATGCACAATTAGCTAAATATCCTGCAGTAATTATATGTGATGCTTAATATGTAACTATAGTAATTGAGCCATACAGCAGTACATACTGGAAATCTAGTTACATGTTTACACTTGATTGCCACTTGTTTCTAATTCTCTACATGCAATTGAAGTAGGAATAACAAGTAGCACAAAAGTTGTGTGGATGGTCTTTTGTTGTGTTTTAGCAAAAAAATAGTCTTCTAGACTTGTTAAATGTCAATTTGTCTCATTGTAAGATGTTAATGTTGATTCATTTTGAGATGTTTGAAGATTAAATAATTAAAATTTATGTGCAATTTTACTACATCAGAGTAAATCAAGACCACTTCTCATGATTACCGTATTTAATTAAACTGCTACTAATCACATAATCAAGCAGTAATCATAATGTTTTTATGGTGCTGTTTGTTTTTATCAGTTGTATTTTTTCATTTTCAGACTCCTCCAGTCACGCTTAGAAAAAGAGGAGTTTGAAGAGGAACTGAAGGAACTTCAGGAGAAAGTGAGGTCCATGAAACAACAGTTACCAGACACCAGCCACACTCAAACTCTGAACCAGGTGCCGTTAACACACACACATATACACATACACATATACACACACACACACACACACACACAGCCCAAATGAATGAAGTGACTTCCTGTAAAAGCCTTCATTTCACCTTCAAATTGGTTGTACTTCTGTTCAGGAACTCCAGCGATGCAACACTGACCTACGAAAGGCCAAGCTTGAGGTGGAGAAGCAGAGGACAGAGTATGATAAGAAGGTCATGGAGGTCATCTCGATTAAGAAAGGTCACCAGGATCAGGAAGCAGAACTGAAGTATGAGATCAACAGGTTAAAAGACCAGTTACAAAGGGCCAAAGAGGACTTTGCCAAGGCACAGGAAAAGAGCAAGCAGGTTAGTTTTAATCCATAAATTAGATTTAACAGTTTCTGATGTGTCTAGCAAATAAGTGAATAAGCACTAAGGTTTTAATGCGATGGTGTTGCGTTTTTATTTTTCTTTAATTAATATATTAAATTCATCCATATGACTTTCCTCTTTATCTCTTTTTTTCCTTTTTCTTTTCAGCTTCCAGATCCATCCACTCTCTCAGAGCTGGAGCAGAAGCTTGGTGAGGCGCAAAGTGAAGCCAGTCAACTCAAAGATAAACTCACCCTGGTTGAGGAGGAACTGGAGGCCAGTAAGACCCATCTACACAGGTCTCAGATGGACCTCAAGACTTTTGAGGATACACAGCAGGAGCAGAAGGAGGCCAACATACGACTTAAAGAAAAACTTTCACGTTTAGAGGTAAAATCATATTCTTGTGTACATGGCTTATAATGGCTTGGACTGTTCTCAGTCCAGTGTGGTAGATATCCTTAAAGAAGCAGATGTGTTTAAGCAGAAATGAGTAACTGTTGTGATCCCTTCAGGCTCAGCTGCTGACTAATGCTACAGAGAGTTCAGAAGCAGAACTTGCCCTCCACGCTGAGGTGAGAGGGTTGAGATCTGAGATAGATGAGGCTAGGAGAAAAGCCTCCAGACTGAGCCAAGAGAACAGTGAATTCAGCCTGCGACTCCAAGACACAGAGAAAGACAGGGAGATGCTCAAACACACCATAAACCAGCTAGAAGACATGAAACAACAGCAGGAACGAACCCTGGAGAAACTCACCAAAGAGGTGAGACGGGGAAAGTGTTTTTATACCTTCGCAAATGATAAAACCCTGGAGCATCAGTTCTGCTCATTACAGAGTACAAAGCAAAACAAAAATCTCTCTGTGTTTACTTTTGTCTTCCCTCTCTCTGTCAGCATGAGTCTCTGACTGTGTCCTTAAGAGAGGAGTTGCGGACTCTTAGGGTTCAGCTGGAAGAGCAAAGAGAGAGGGCACGCAAGGAAATGCAAGAGGTGCAACGTCATGGAAACGATGCTCAGACGGAACTGGACAGAAGCCAAACAAATCTAAGGCGACTGGAGGAGGAGGTGCATGTTTGTATTTTAATGTTTGTGTGCATGTTTACTTTGATTTGGCCTGGTCATTGTTTTTATTATGAAAATGATGTCTGATCTGAATGCTTCCAGTAGTTTTGAGATGTAATATTCATGGATGACTGATCACACTGTGTACAAGTGCACACATTTTTTTTTTTTTTTCATGATGATAATTCAATCTGGCGTTATTGTTTCTATTATTATGCCTCTAAATAGATATCAAGGCAGAAGAAGGAGCTTCTGCTGGTATGTGAGGAAAGAGACAACCACCAGCTGGATAAAGAGCTTCTGACAAACAGACTGCGCCATCTGGAGGGAGAGCTAGAATCCAGCAAAAACAGCCACAATGAGAAAACCAGGGAGGTTCGCATCCTGGAGGTAAGATATCTGCTCATCTCCTGGTTTAGGAGAACAAACCGTCACTGTGGAGCTCTCATCTGTTTTTCATCTATTTTAACTCTAGACAAATAGACTGGTAACATTTTGTATGATATGAGGGTCCCTTCATATATTTCTGCACATTTACTTCTGTCAAATCAGATAAGGGTAATAGAGGAACATTTAGATCAGTACTGATCACATAACACACCATTATTTGTCATAATAAGAATTCTGGCAATATTTATTTTGTATCTTGTATATTTTGATCTTGCATTTACCGTTAAGTATAATCTTTAGAATCTAACCTCATAATATATAATATTTATTAATAGTAGTAGTAATAATAATAATAGAATAGAATCTAATCTTTAATGTCGCTGTTACAGGAATAATGAATATCAGTTTAGCAGCTCTGTTTCTGTTTAGCAGCAGATTCTTAAAGTACAAAAAGAAAGACTGTATATAAAACTATCACAAAAAAATTATACTGAACAACAAAGAAATAGTAAAATATACAAAAGGCCAACTTGAGACCACAGATAGATGAAAT